>APFE030643393.1:88387-179804 GCA_000404065.3 Pinus taeda
TTTACATCATTTCCCAAGAACATTCCCTCTATCCCAGTTTACAAGACCGATGCTACTGACCAGTTTTCTCCTCACACTGATTTATAGAGGTTAAAACTAGCCTTTGCGTATTCAGAGCAACTAATCCCTTTCCCAGTTGCATCGATCCTCTTTGGAAGGTTTTTTAAATAAGGAGTTGAAGCTTCCATGTCTAGAAGATTTGTAATGGAAGTCTGGTAGATGGTTGGGCCGAATAGAGCCAAGGAAGTTAGTTTCAGATCCTTTCCCCTATTAGTATGGAACAACCTCAAGACATAATACCTTCTCCCATGATGAAAGGAACCATATCCCATCCATCTAAGTTATATAAACCTCTCTTTTTCCCAAGTAAAAGCTAGTTAGAGTTTTGGAGCAAGTTTGAATAATCAATAAGTCATCTATAGCTTGTAGCTTTGTACTGTATGTTTGAGGGAGAATAGTGTGATTTTGGTTTGGTTTGAAACTAGAGGGAAAGAGGCCTTAAAAATTATATTTCTGGGGCTATCCATGAAGTTATAGTAGAAGTGTGGGAACCCGGATACATCGGAGGAGACTAGCAATGTCAAGGCACCAGTTGTAATCTCTTTCTAATTTTATAAATGCAACTATTGATTGATTTCCTACATGAAGTGTCATTTTAAATCTTTATGTCTTAATGTTCCTTGACCTATTAAATGGGCTGAATGCAATATTGTATGCTATCACATTTTTTTGTTGTTGTTGTTTTCTTATTTTAGGTATTCGAAAGAAGGAAATGGAAGATAGATGGAGTGAGGAAGCAAGATCATCACCAAGTAGAATAGCATTCTAAGAGGTAGGCCCTCTTAATTGATTCTAGCTTAAGTGGATTTTCCATAGATTATTTGTTTGTGGTTAGATCCACTCACTCCTAGAGGAATTGTTTGTGTCTGCACTCAAAATTTACATGCACCACAAGCTTCCACCATAGCATCATCCTAGTAGTCCCCTATCTTCACAAACTTTGGTTTCGCCTCTGTTCCAATGTTCACTTGTCGAGTTTTCAATAGCGTGGTGATATCTGAATTCTCTATCTGTGTCCCCTCAACTTCGTAGTGACCTTCTGCCTCTGGGATATTAATGTTCCTTAGATCCTCCTCTTCTTCTTCAGTAGTCACATTATAGCACTCCAGTGTATGGCACGACTAAGTGGTCTAATCTGGTTGAATTAAATCCAAAGGATCCTGTGGTATTCTAAAGATCACTACCCTGACCTTTTTTAGCGCTTCATCAATGCTCTTGAATCCATCCTCAAAGCTAAATTTCATCAAGAATCCTTGTCTCAGAATATCCCATTCATCCATGCCATGGTGGAGCTCTATTTCCAAGTACCAATTCATGGCTATTATGTCCAAAGTGTGACAGAACAGTTGCACCCACTTCGGTTGCAGTTCTGCTCCATAAGCATCAGTCCATTTTTCTAAGTGATCATGCGGATCACTCCTCCCATTGTATTTATCCATCAATCGTAGCTTAGGGTGACCAAACCGTACCCTCATCATTCTTCTATATTCCTGTCAGTCTTTAAAACTATTGCTATGCATACCCCACCATCATGCGGGCGTAGCACGTATCACCAAATCCAAGGCTTGGAAGTGATGCTTCTCTGGCACTTCCCTTTAAAATGCTTCCAAAAATTTATCAACATCAGTAAAACCATCATAGTACAGAAAACTTCTTACCTCTGACAATACGTAATGCAACAATTTAGTCATCATGTTACAACATAGCATAGATACTTCATGTAATCGATTCTTCCCGTTTTCCAATTCCTCATCTGAATCTAATGTGCAGGAACTTCCACGGTCCCATGCAATACGTCCATCAGCTATCTAATTCACCCATTCTTGATCTCGTGTTGTTATCTTCTAAATATGGTCCAAATCATCATCACTTTCATAATCCCAGACTGGTTCAGTATAACACGGTCCTTTTGCATGGTCCAAGGGCACTACTATGCGGAGTGATTTTATTTCAAATGACATTTTTTGCTTCTTCAAATTGATCACCCCATTCATGTCGATGGCCCAATCTATCCCGAGGAGTGTGGGGTAGGGATTGTTGTCATCCACAATCTCTCACTTCAAAATCAGCCAACGCGCTCATGCCTTCAATATTTATTGTTACCCCCTGCAATATTCCCATGGGGATAATCTTTTTTTGATTCACCATCTCCTCAATTGAATAGGAGACCATTGTAGCACAAGTCTCCCCATTCTCTCCCATGTTTGTTTTGCAAAAACATTTGCATTTGACCCTAGATCTAGAATAACTTGATCCATATCATACTCTTTGATCTGTGGAGTGAGCCTCATCTCACGTCCTGTTCTTGCCTTGTGTTTACCAATTTTCTTGACCATGCACGGTCCCTGAAGATCATTTTCTTTACCAACACATTTATTGATCGATTCCTGTAATCCTTTCACAGCCTTGCTATCACATAGCGGCTTCATACATGTCTCCAAAAAGGTAGTAAGCATGGATAGGTCCATTTCTTTAGACTTCTTATCTTGACTTCCTGAGGTAGAAGCCTCAGCGAAGCTTTTCTTTGCTTCCATGAAGGTTTCTTTCGTGTGCTTTAAATCAAAGCCAACCTCCTTCTTTGGAGCTTTGTGGACCCACTCACTTTCTTCGAGTTGCATTCCCTTATCCTCGCCAATTTTCATTCCACTCTACAACATGATATTCACGTTAGGACCCTCTTCACGAGGTTTAGCCCTCATTATCTGCAAGTTCTGGGTGGGCTGCTGAGGCTGTGTACCCTTTTTGCACATCTTAGCTATTAATACAGGGTAGTCTTCTGTTGCGTGGTCAAACCGAGTATAGTATCGTCACGACAAGTGCATCGGGTTTGTACATTCTCATGTGTAGTGTCTTGACCCCCAACAATTGTAGAAAATAACTTATCCCCGACCCCTCGTAGGTCCTCCTCCTCCTCGACCTCGTTCATGCCCATGATATCCTCCTCGCACTCCCCCAGCGCCTTGATCTAGAGGCAAAGTTTCTACCTGCATTTGATATGTGGGCATTCTATCCATCATTAACTCATAGCTACGATTGTTACGCTCATCATGACCCACTGATTTTCAAAAGTTGCAGAAGATCTATTGCAGTGTCTATACAAATTTTTGTAGCAAGTGACAATTGTCTGTCACATGTTTTCCAGCTACCTGATAGATAGCACACCACAGCGAAGGCCTTGTACTTGGTCCTTCTTGAGCTTTTGGCGATAGAGGCATTGGCCCTCCTCCTACAACATAATTCACAAAGATAGGGAAATGATATTTATCATGCCCTTGACTCTTACATTTCAAACACCAAACTTCCTCGCATACCTCAGGCCAAGCCGCTCTATCCTTTTAGGACTTTGGAACTCTAGGCAAAGATTCTGCAACTCTGCATGAATCTATTAAACTCCCAAAGCAACATCTTGAATCAGTGTCTCATGCAATCTCATCGCAATCTCCAGGGCTTCCACCTGGGTCCCAATCTTTTGCTACGATAAAGTAGCCTTTAGATGAGGCAAGAGTGAAGCCACAAACCATTCACAATGCTACCCATCTATAAGATTCATGTTAGCTTCACAGATCTTTCATTTCAATCTTTGACCTAGATCCCAGGGTGTCTCACCAGGACTCATCATAATTTCCTTGAATCTAATGATTGATTGTGCTTTAGACTTGGGCCTATTGAATTCATTATTCAGTGCAGTCTGAATGTCTACCAATGTAGCTATCAGGTTATCAGTGTAGTACTTAATGTACCATGTTAGAGTGCATTCCTATAAAGTAGTAACCAATGTTGCTTTCTTCATCTGATCATCTATAATACCCTGAGCTTCCCATACATCCTTCACAATGAACCAAAACTAGTCCAGGTCCTCTTTTCCCAAGCCCTTGAAAATGGGAAACTTTACTATATTCGCCATATTGAATGATGGTGGAGGTGGTGGCAGTGTGGGAAAAGGTGTATGTGGTAGAGGTGAAGATGGAGGTGGTGTGGTCAGATGAGGTATTCACGGGAACCTTTGCCTTATTAACCAGAAAATGCTCTATGGTGAAGCCTGTGCTACTTCTTTGTCGTCACTCAGAGGAGGTTCAATCAACAGGCTATATTCAGGGCACGTTCTTCCTCTATCCCTGAAGATATTTCCACTTCGCATAGCTCCAAACATCAAGGTAATTGCATAACCCACTTTTTTCACAAGAGAATTTTAAACCAAGTATTCAAAGACCTTAAATACTTACCTCATGGTCCCTTGAAGAAGCACCGATTTTCTTCATTATAGTTGATCGAGGTATCAACCGTGAATTCTGTCACAAATCCTCCTATGATGCGATCAAGCTAGTGATCAACAACTCATGTGATCTTATCTTTAGAGGATTCCAATCTCCGCACTAACTCTGGGGTCCACACTATCGAACCGTCAAGCCTCCACCTTCCTTGGTTGTTTGTCAATTTTGCGATCCACTCATATAGCTCGATTGGGAAGGAAAATAAGAAACATTCATGTATCTCTATGTACAAATACCTATCCAACCACTATTCTTTCATCAATCACAGATTCATTATCTTTTGCGCTGCGAATTCATAGATCTTCCTATCCAACCAATCCTCAATTTCTTTCTTAGTTGGATTCCAGTGATGCGACATCGCACATCTCTTTATGTAGATCCTGGTCCCGGCAATAGAACCATTTGTTGGCTTGGGGGGTTTTGACCCAGGTTTAGAGTTAATTTAAGCCAAACAAATCCCTACACTACTAGCCCTTTAGACATCAACCCACAGAGCACGGGCTAAAGTCTCACCTAAAGCAATATGGGGGGACGTTGGAACCAAGTTTCCGCACCCATAGATGGTTGTTATGTCGTTTTCTGCCCTAAACTTTCCTTTGTGTAGATTGATAAGCATTTTAGGGCTTATCAATATACTTCTCTTATTCGACCTCTAGACCTTCACAAGGGTCTATGACTGTTTTTCACGGACCCTGAACAAGTGAATCGACATGCCCCTGTAATTACTCCTACTCCTGTATTTACCTAGATTGGCTTAAGTGCATAATAGCTTCAACATGAATTAAGATATCCTTCGTGTAAACAAATGTTATTATTGGCATTCATATAAAAATGTAAATAATGTAGAATTACACATCAGTACAATATTAAATCATACATCCATCATAACAGAAACGCATTCATTCATAACATAAGTAAATGGACAAAACATAGTTATTTCCATAATAATCTCTTTATTTGTACTTCAATTCTTCTGAATGACTCGATACTACCTTGCGCACTTAGCTGCAAGGGTCCACACTCAGTTGTGGACTCTACTCTAGGCCTTTGTGCACATAGCTACAGAGCCTCTCTTCTACTCTACGACTCTTCACTCTTTTTGCTAATGACCCATTACATTCCTTCTTCCTCAATGAACTACTATTAACTGCCTTATACTCTCTAAGACTTTCCTTTTTATATAATCCCATGGTCCGCAGACCATGGGTAGATCTACTAAAGCCAACACAATTTATATAAATGAAGGGTAAAACGCTTTATGACACTTTACCATCTACACGCTCCATGACCACAACTTGCGGAGACTTTACACTTTTCATAACAAAACTTGGGCTTTTTGCCCCAAAACTTGGGCTTTTGCCCCAAAAATGATCGTAGGGGACCCTGTCCCAACATCCTTCCCACTATACTTCTCAGTCATTCTTGTATTAGCATGCCCAAATTGTAACTTCATCATTCGCCTGTAATCCCTCCATTCAGCAAAACTTTCCTTATGCATACCCCACCATCATGCAGGGGCGTGCAGCACCAACTCTAATGCATGAAAACGATGATCCTCAAGGACTTCAACCTCAAATTCATATAAAAACATATCTACATCAGTTATACCATCATAATAAGGTAGCTTTCTTACCTCCAACGAAACACAACGTAGTGACTTCATCATCATATTGCATCGCAATGTAGATACTTCATGTAAGTAGTTTTTCCAATGCTCTAATTCCTCATATGATTAAAAAATTCATGAACTCTCTTAGTCCTATGTAATCTGTCCATCCGTCATTGGATTGATCCAATCTTGATCTTGTGTTGTTATCTTTTATATTTGATCCATCTCGTCATCACTTTCTACATAATCACGGACAGTTCAGTATAGCACGCTTCTTCCATAGGATCCAATGGCACTACGACCCTAAGTGACTTCTTTTCAAAGGTGATTTTCCTCTTCTTCAAATTAATGACCCCATTCATATCAATAGCCCAGTCGATTCCCAGGAGCGCGGGGTAGTGATTACTATCATAGAAAATTTCTACAACTTCGAAGTCTGCTAATGCACTCACACCTTCAATATCAATCGTCACTCCATACAATCATCCCATGGGGATGATTTTATGTTGGTTCATCATTTGGAGCTGAATCAGAGACCACCATAGCACAAGTCTCCCCATCCTTTCCCATGTCTATTTCGGAATAACATTTGCATCGAACCCTAGATCCAAAATTACATGGTCCATTTTGTAGTCACCTATCTGCATTATTAGCCACATCTCGCGTCCTGTTCATGCCTTATGCTTACCAATATTTCTTACCACGCAATGTTCATCAGGGATGTTGTCTTTATTGACGCATTTATTTATTGATTCTTCCAATCCTTCCATGACCTTTCTGTCACGCAATAAGTTCATGCAGATATTCAAAAGAATAGTGAGTATGGAAGGATCAACCTCTTGCATTTCATTGGTCTCTAGTATCTTTTCCTAGCTTCCTAAGGTGGATGCCTCGATGAAGTTCTTCTTTGCTTCCATGATTGTTTCCTTAGTGCAATTAAGGTCAAAGGTGGCTTCTTTCTCAAGATCTTTGCAGACCCATCCTTCTTCCTCAGGTTTCTTACCTCTATCTATGTCAGTTGTCATACCACTTCTTAATAGTACAATATTAATGCTCTAATCTTGCTTGCAGGGTTCAACCCTCATCATTTTTAAGTTCTGCGTAGACTACTATTGGCTTAGTGGGTCCTAATCTAGGTTGAGAGTTAGTTGCACCAAACAAATCCCTACACTACTGGCCCTTTCGGCATCAATCCATGGAGCATGGACTGAGGTCTCACCCAAAGTAGTATGGGAGGATGCTGGAACCAAGTTTCTACACCCAGAGATCAGTGTGATGTTGTTTTATGCCCTAAATCTACCTTTGTGTAGACCGATAATCCCTTATGTTTTATTGATGTAGCTTCCTCTAAACAGCTTCTAGACCTTCGCAAAGGTCTACAACTATCTTTTGCAAACCTTGAATAGGTGAATTAACTACTTACGCACATAAGAGATTATTCTTAACCCAATAATTACCCAAAGCTGCTTCAGTGTTGGATAACTTTAACATACAATGATATAATCTTCACATAAATACTTGGCATCAATTTCATTCATATAATAGTATAGATAAGGTAAAATCGAGCATAAATACATCAGTATTTCATAAACCCATCATTCATCACAGCTTAAAGTGCATTCATACATAACATAAGTAAATAGGTAAAACACAAGGATTTCTATAATAATCTTCTTTATTAATACTATGTTCAACTTACAAACTCAAGACTTCCCTGCGCACTCAGCTACAGGGGGTTTGCGCACTCAACTGTGGACTCTACTCTAGGCCTCTACACACACAGTTGCAGAGCCTTTCTTCCTACTCTTCTGCACTAACTCTCTACACTCCTCCCATAGGAAAACTTCATCACTTCTCTACTACTACCTTAGACTCTCTAATACACACCTATTTATACAATCCCATGGTCCGCAAACTATGGGTAGACCTCCAAAAGCCAACTTAACTTACATAAAGAAGGTTAAAACCCTTTTTGACTCTTTAAATATCCATGTGCTCCATGACCCCAATTTTCGAAGACTTTACTTTTTATAGAACAAAACTTGGGCTTTTTCCCAAAAATTGACCCATGGGACCCCATCCCTGCAGCTGTTGATGTTGCATTTTCTTCTCTTGCATTTTAGCTATTAGCACCTGATAGTATTCTACGGCATGGTCGAATTTTCTACAGTATTGACACGAAGGGTGTGTAGGATTCAGGAAATCTCACACGAAGTGCCCCAGCTCTCCATAGTTGTAGCAGATAACCTCACCACAACCTCTACTAGGTCCTCCTCCTCATCCTTGGCCTTGAAAACCCTCGCATGCACCTCCTGTGCCTTGATCTAGAGACCTAGTTTATGCTTGCATATGGTAAGTAAGGGTTATTTCCATCATTAGTTCATAACTTAGATAATGGCGATCATCATGGCACACATATTTTCAAAAATTGAAAAATAAATGTTGATGGGTCTGTAAAAACTTCTGCAATAGGTAGAAATTATCTATAGCATGATGTCCCGTGACTTGAAAAATAGCACACCAAAGTGCAGCTTCCGCGGTCACCACAATATTAGCCTCTGGTTTAAGGGGTATAGGTCCTCCCCCTATAATATAATTCTTAAAGACTGGGAAATGATCCTAATCATTTCCAGGGCTTTTACATTTTAGACACCAGATCTCAGCATGCACCTTCGGCTGAGATTCTCGTCCTTTCTTCAGGCTCCGCAACTCCAAGTGCATGTTCTCCAACTACGAATGAATCTATTATACCCCAAGGTTCGTATCTGGAATAGGTGATGCATGTAGCCTCATCACAATCTCCAAGGCTTCTTCTTGCGTTGCTATCTTTTGCTATGATAGAGGTATTATTAAGTGTAGCAAAAGTGATAATATAAACTAGTCACGATGCTGGGTATCTGAGATTTTCATATTATTCTACCTAATCTAGCACTTCAACCTCTTATACAAGTCCCACGACATCTCATCAACTCTCATTCAAATCAACTTAAATTCAATTATTGACTATGCCTCTGACTTAGGCCTACTGAACTCCTTGTTTAAAGCTAGCTGGGTATCTGCCAATGACAGGTTGGGGTTATCAGTGCAATACTTTATATACCAAGTTAATCCATGGTACTGCAAGGCTATAACCAAATGTGCTTTCTTAATATTATCATCGGTAACCTGTTTCGTTGTCCACACAGCTCCTGCAACAAACCAAAATTGTTTTGGATCTTCATCACATGTTCCTTTAAAGATCAACATCTTCATCACATTCACCATGTTGACTGGTGGAAGTGGAGGTGGACGAGGTGAAGCCGTAGGTGTATGAGGTGGAGGTGGAGGTGGAGGTGGAACGGATGGATGAGATATCCTCAGAATACCTTGATTTATTAACTGAACAGCGCTTCGCAGAGTATTCAACACCGCCTATTCATCATCACTTGAAGGAGGTTCATTCAAGGGACTATACACTAGACCTGATACATCACTTATTTAAAGAATTTTCCACTTTGCATAGCTCCAAACATTAAGGTAATGGAATTACCCAATTTTCACATAATATCATTTTAATCCAAGTATTCAATGACCTTAAGTACTTACCTTGCGGTCCTTTAAAGAACCTTTGCTCCACTTCACTATAGCTAATTGATGTGTCAACTGCAAATTCAGTAACAATTCCTCCTGGAAGTTGGGATGGGGTCCCCAAGGGTAGAATTGAATTAATTTAGTCATTTTTTGTAAATAATTTTGTAAAGAATGTAAATTCTCCACAAAATATGGATGCGAAGCACATAGCTAGTCAAGAGTCACAAGGGCCTTAGCCCCTTGTTTGGGTAAGTGATAGGAAATTTTGAAGACTCACCCATGATCTGGGGGCCATGGTATTGTATTAGAAAGACTATAAATAAATGAGTCTTAGTGAATGATAATAATGGTGAGATAAGTAGGAACGAATGATGTTGTAAGGGTTTGATAGATAGGAAGGTTTGTTCCTGTTAGTAAGCAAAGGAAAGGCTCCATGGCTAAGTGCGCAGAGGCCTGGAAGAGTCCATAGCTGAGTGTGTGGACCCCTGCAACTAAGTGTGCAGGGTATTTGAAGTTTGTACTGGAAATATTCTAATTAATAAAGATTGATTGTGTCTATCCATTTAATTTTTATGTCACTTTAACTGTTGTTTCTGTAATTCAATGTGTTTTCTCTGTGCGAATTAGATTAATTGAACATGTTTATGATTAATAGGAATATATAATGATATTCATGAAGATATAAATCTATTTTGGGTTAGTTTCAAATAAGGAAGATAGGTTTTCATGACAGAAGATCTAGATATCAGAAGCCTTAGAAGACCTCTTCAATTGCGTGAAAGTAGTAGACATATCATGTTAGAACCTGATTAACGCAATTGGATGGTCCCACAAAGAATTGAAGGTCTCTAGGGCTGAATTTTAAGTTTTAACTCTATCGAAAGGTTAGATCTGTGTGGAAGCATATCTAAGGCACTGAAATACATCACACTAGTCTCTGGATGCAGAAACTTGGTTCTTGCATCCCACAATACTTCTTCGGGTGAGACTCCGACTTGCACTATGCAGGTTGCTGCCGAAAGGGCAAACCGTGTAGGGTTTTTTTGGTTGGTGAAACTAACTTCAAACCTAGGTTAGGACCCTTAATCCAACATCCACTGTGATCGCTCATCAATGTAAACCTCCTTCCAAGAAGATAGTGCCTCCACATCTTCAATGCATGTATAATCAATGTTAGCTCAAGATTGTGTGTTGGATAGTTCTTCTCATTCCCATTCAATTTTCATGACCCATAGCACACTACCTGCCCTTCTTGCATGAGAACTCCTCCAATTCCTCTCTTGCAAGCATCTATACACACTACAAACTCCTTGTCCAGATCTGCAATCTTTAGCACTAGTGCATGTGTCAACAACTACTTAAGTCACTCAAAATTAGGCTCACATTCTTGTGTCCATTCAAAATCCTCACCTTTCTGCTACAATGATGTGATAGGATATGCAATGTGTGGAAGTTCCTGATGAACCTCCTATAGTAGCCTGCAAATCCCATAAATGATCTCACCTCATCTACATTCTTAGGAGCCTCCCACTCCATAATATCCCTTATCTTTTCTAGATCCAATACTATGCCATCCTTGGAGACAACATGCCCCAAATAATGTACCTCTCTCTGAAACAAGTTGCACTTGCTAAGTTTAGAATGCAACTTCTCTCTTAGAAACCTCACCAATATGTCATCAATGAATACAATAACAAACTTGTCTAGATAAGGGCACAACACACTATTCATTAAACACATAAATGTAGCTAGAGGATTAGTCAAACCAAATGGAATAACAATAAACTCATAAAGCACATACCTAGTCCTAAATGTACTCTTGAAGATATCATCTTCCTTGATGTGTACCTGATGGTATCCTGATCTCAAGTCGATCTTAGAGAACATTGTTGCTCCCTTCAAGTGATCAAACAAATCATCAATCCTCAACAAAGGATCCTTGTCCTTGATCATTACTTTGTTTAGTTGCCTACAATCAATGAAAAATCTAAGAGTACCATCTTTATTCTTCACGAACAAAACTGGTGGACCCCAAGGTGATACACTCGGCCTAATGTACCCCTTGTCCAACATTTCCTTCTACTACAACTTTAACTCAACCAACGCATGTGTGCATATCCTGTAAGGTGTTTTTAATGTTGGCGCTGCACCTAACACCAACTCAATAGAAAACTATACATCCTTGTGATGTGTAAATTATGCAATATCCTCAGGAAATACATCTTGAAATTGCTGCAAAACTGGGTATCTTCTCAACACATCTGCATCCTCAACCTCTTTACCCTTGTCACTAGAAATGTGTACTACAAACATCACACAACATTTTCTGCAACTACGCTTAGCATGCATAGCGGTAACCTTCATCACTGATGTAGGCTTATTTTTCCCTCACAAAGTCCTCTTTTCCCCACTATCATCCACACACTCAATGGCCTTGTCTAAGAAATCCACTTTGGTTTTGTAAAGGTATAGCCATTCCATACCCAAAAGCATATTATACAACCCAATGGAAACTCAGCCTATGGACTTACCAAGGTCTCTGCACACTCAATTGCAGAAGCCTTCCCCTTTTTCCGAAGTACAGGAAACAAACCTTTCCTACCTTAGCACCTTTCCCTTACAATGATTCTCTTTAATCTCGTTACCTTCTAAGACTTGCTATGACTCAAATTTATATAGAATTTTCTTTACAATACCATGGTCTATGGACCATGGATAGGTCTCAAAAAAACTCTATCACCTACCCATCTAAGGGACTAAAGTCCCTTTGAATTCTACTAACTTATTTCACAGAGACTTTACATTTGCTACAAAAGATAACACGAAATTTATTCAAAAATTAACAAAGTTGACCCCAGGGACCTCATCCCAATAAGCCCCCAACACAAATTGGGTGACTTGCCCTCGAGTCACTCAACTGGTGCCTCTATCTTGTTGCAAAGGTCACTAAACTCTGTCTTTAACACAACTATGTCAACAGAACCCTGCATTGTGGCCTGCTGCACTTCCTCTACTAGATTTTATGTAGTTGGGCCTTCCATCATGAGGTGCATTGTCCTTTGAGTTTGTTGGAGTGTCTTCAACTTTTCCTAGACTAACAGAGTGATGTAAATTGCTTCCTCTCTCCATGGTTGTATTCTGGCCTTTAAGACGACCTCTTTTCAATGTATCTCTTCAATTTGTGATTGCAACTATTTTCCTTCTTGCAATCGAGTGAGGTGCTCTACAGTTGCCAAAGTGTGTGCAATCACCCTAAGTTTGTCAAACTTTTGTTGCATCTCTCAGATATCTATGCAAATTTTTTTCAAGTTTGGGTCCTCCTGTAGAGTCGTCCATAGTTCCATTTCTTGTTCGAAGATCAGTGTGCATCCTGTGACTGCAACATCAAAAGTGGACATGCTCTCCCTAATGGCTACTCCACGCTACTCCCGGACCTCTAGCAGAATGGTTGGCTGTAATTTCAACTCGAGCTCTAAGATCTTCATTTGGAATTCAAATGTGACCCAACTGACCTCATCCTTTGATTCTCTGAATGTGGCAATTAAATTCTAAATCTTCATTGTTGCTGCTACATATTCTAGAATGTGAAGCTTTGGCAGCATCTGACAGGCCTGTGTAATTTCTACCTCCGAGCTCTGGCTTCAGATGGCTAGTTCTTCCTTTTCCTTAAGAAGCTAAGCCTTTTCAAAAAAGATCTGATCATTGTTCATCTTTACCTCGCTAATAACTGGTAGCGCGCATTGTTACCTAATCTAGAGCTCATCTAAGACCCCCTGATCAAGTGCGTGGAGGGTTTGAATAGGTAGCACAACTAAGTTGATACCAACCTCCTTAATCTGTCCAAGTTAGGTGTTTTCTTCATCTCCTTCTACACGTAGTGATCCCTCCAGTAATGGAATGACTCTGAGGTCCAGAGTCCTGTCGTTTTCTAGCACAGTCGTGCTTGCTTGCTGTAGGCTCACTTGAATCCCACTTGCATGTCCCACGCTCATGTGAAGTCAACTAGTTTGAATCTGCAACTCACGTAGATCCTTCTGCACACTCCCCAACATCTGCATGTATTGTTGCTCGTACTGTGTTCACAACTCCATTGTTGTTTCTTGGACATTGTCTTTGATCTCATCCAAGTCCCCCTCAGTAAGGACCATTGGATCCGCATGTGCATGCTTATCAGATTTTTGTTTCTTTTTGGGCCCGGAAGTGGTCTCCCTGGCCCGCTTCTGCAATTTAAAGGGGGTTCTCTGCTCCTCTCCACTATATCCTTGCTCCTTTGACCCTTCTTTGGCCATACTAGGTTGAGAAGAAGACTCCTCAACCTCTAGAGTGGCCTCCTTTGCAACGTGATCCTATTCAGTAGTTTCCTTAGCAACAACTTCCTTATTTTTTTGTGTTGCTTTTTCTTGGGCTGCTACTCGTTCAACCTCTTTCTTTTTCTATGTTGTTGTGGCCTACGCAAAGGAACTATCCCTAACCATGTTGGTTCCTATGCCAAGTTCTAATGGCTGCTACCACTCAACTAGCCATTTTCCCACAACTTCTTGTACATCTACATCCATGACCAGGTATGGCAACTTGTACCATATTTTCTTAGGATCTTGTCTCGCATGGATGGATACATTGTGAAAATATGCTTTAAACTCTGCATAGGCCTCCAATTTCCCAAACAGGGTAGGTGATAGCCTCGGCCACTGGCTGATCACTATGCGAAGGTCCATCTCGACCAGTACCTAGAATATCTTTGTCTCCATGACCCTCTCTGGGTCCTTCGTCACCCACAACGAAGCAAACTTTGCTACCTCTAGTAACTTAGCATCCTGTGGAGGGAACTTGTTGTCCTTTGGGATCCTCCACACGACAAGGGAAATAAATAACAACAGCCAGGCATAATGGAATTCCTTGCCTTCATCATGTGCTTCACGATAATTCAATAGGAACTCTTTGTAGAGGTATTGCGCCCAAGTGTACTGCACCCCCTTCACACATTGTGCAAAAAATGAAATAAATGGCGTCAGAACCTCGTCCATGTGGCACTTTCTCATGATCTTGCAGGCCAAGATCTGAGCAGCAAACTATATTGCCTTATCTATCATGGAGTGGGTGGAGTATGTGCATGACTTCTTTATCAAGCCAAACTCATTCTTCATTCTATCCCCGAATTTTTTTTCTTTACTCTTGCCTCCAAACTCCTCAGTTGGATCCACCTCTTAGTAGGGCATCCTTGTGATGTGGTGGATTAGCATATCTGTGATGGGGATGGGATCCCCCAGTCAAAGACACTCATAATGCACCATCGTAAACAATTGGCATATGAACATCGTGTTGATAGTGGTTTGGCTAAAGTGTGGTACTCACAACATATTCAACAACCCAATTTTTTCAACCCTCGTGGCCCACTTCATGGTATCCAGTCACGTGACTCTAGTCTCCTCATAGTATATATTTTCCAAATATTTTCTTGTCACTAAATGCAGAAATTTCTTGTGTTCAATGAGATCCCAATCTACCATCTTGAGTTTGGGAATGCGCCCTAAGAGCGCACCTTCAAAGGGTACTTTCTCTAGCAATAGTGGTGTGGATACTAGAAACTTGCCAAAATTGAGATCCTTGGGTAGCTTCACTTTGCCCTTTCACCGAAGGATATACTCCAAGAGCCTAGTTATAGGCTCGCTGTCTGGAGCATCCAACTCTTCAACCCCTTTGTGAAGCTCCTCTTTGTCAAGATCCAGGGGTTCGTATGGTTGTTTCGCCTTGTCCATATTACCTTTCTACCGAACCTTTGTATAGTTCTTTCTCAGTGACTACCTCACCAGAACAGCCTGTGGTTTCTTCTATTTCTCCTTAGCAATGGATGGTTTACACCTAACCAACCTTGGTGGCATAGGCACTGACAGTGTGGCTCCCATTGTTAATGCAATTTTAGGGGCTGCAGCTTCTGAGACAACGGATTTAGAGACAGTGGCTTCAGAGACAACGAATTCTATGGCATCATTCATTTTCTCAAGGATGATCATATAGCTCCAATCAAGCAAGTTTGCGCACTCTGGTTGTGAAAGAAGTTCCTCCCAATCTTCTTGGTTCATAGACTTAAGGCAAGAAAAATCACAAACAATTTTCAAAAGGAAAAGTGTTCTATTGCAAGCCAGCATGCTAGATTTATAAGTGATTTCAAATTCAAATCCAATCATTCCCTCCAATGTTTTATCATAAATACATCTTTGGTGGCAGATTGCTAAAGATTTGTGCCATAAATGCAGCCTACCCACTCCTTCTAACATGATTTTTTCCATCCAATCAGCTACACTATATCTAATGGCTCTTTTTGGACCCTGTCGCGTGACACCCACCTCCATGGGGCAACTCTCTTGGCACAGCTCCTCCTGGCATACATCTAGCTTCCCTCACACAACCCCTTTAATTTTTTTTCTCGGTCTTTGGGCAGTGTAGTTTATAGTCCTGTACTCCTTTGTAGCTTCCTAGAGTACTAAGATTATCCTGCTATCATGTAGTCATTGTGCAGGGGCAGGATCCCCTTGATATAACTTCAATCGACATACATTAACTCTTTCCAAAAATAATTCCCCATTCAGCTTCGCAAGATGAACGATGCCACCATATGTAATTTCCTTGACTACATAGGGTCCCAACCAGCACATTTGAAACTTTCCAGGGAATTTCGTGAACTTGATATCAAAAATTAAGACCAAATCATTCACCTTGAAGGTGCGCAACTTAATATGTCGATCATGCCATGCCTTTTCATGCTACTTTTGCACCTATTGGTGAAATCCTACTAAAAAATTGTCTTCTTCTAGCTCCAACAACTGCGGGAGGCACTCCTCCATAGTCTCGCAGTCTGCCATATAAGTCAATGATGTAATCCACAAGCTGGGCACAATATACTCCATAGCATCACAACCTCTATCCCATATACTGGCCTAAATAGGGTTAGTCCTGTCAACTTCTTACACATCATCCTATAATCCCATAGGACCGCTGGTATGCACACATCCCAATCATTCCTCTACACATTGTAGACATTAGTCAATGTGTTTTCAAAAATTTTATTGAATGCTTCAAATGTACCATTAGCCTGAGGATGATAGGGTGTACTCTTCTGATGATAACCCTGAAATTCTTCAAGCATCACAACAATAGTTTCATTGAGAAAGTACGTACCCCTATCACTCATTAGTATCATAGGACACCCAAACCTTGTCAAGACATCCTCAAATAGGAACTTTCCAGGTATAGCAACACTACTGTCCTTCACTAATTATGCTTTTGACCACCTTGTCAAATACTCCGTCTTAGTAATAATGTATTGCATGCCCATATTTTTTCCTGGTGGTTGTATCAAACCCATAAAGTCAATAGCCTATTTTTCAACACCTATAATGAAATTTGAGGATTCAAGGGAAATTCATCCCTTCACGATGGCTTTCCCATCTTCTGACATGCATCTTATGCCTTGCATATTCCTTAGAATCCTTATATATCATTGGCCACCACAACCCTGCACGCATAATTTTTTGCACAGTTGCACTACCTACATAGTGTCCTCCCACCACTCCTCCATGTGCTTCGGTGAGGATTCTAGAGCTTTCAAACATTGGAACATATCGGTGCAATATTTCATTGGTACCCATCTTATACAAGTGTCCTTCAATCACAGAAAATTCAGCAACACAGACCACCAATTCCTTCTTCTACTGAGAAAATATCCCTTTGGGGTTGTTCCAGTAGTAAAAAACTAGATTATATCAGCAAAATTATCATTCATGACATGCACATCAAATAGTTAAACATCCGATAACCCTTCTTCCAAACTAGTAGGTTCTCCACTTATCTCAATTCTAGATAGATGATCTGGTCCCACATTCAATCATCCAAGATTTACAATCACTTCAAAATCATAGTCCTGAAAAAACAATAACCACCTACAAATATTCCCCCCCAACACAGGCTTATTAACCAGGTATTTGAGAGTGGAGTGATCTGTATATGTTTTCAAATGTGCACCTAGCAGGTAATGTCAAAATTTCTGCAATGCATAGACCATCACCAATCCTTCACGCTCTGTAGTTGAATAATTTTTCTCGGCCTTTGGCAGTTTCCGGCTCGCGAAGGGTATAGGGTGATCTATCTCGCCTTCTATGGTTGGGCTAATACCACACGCAACGCAATACAGGAGGCATCCACATGGGCATGAAACTCTTTCTTCTAGTCTGGAAACATCAAATGAGCACAGTCACCATATTTTCTTTTAACACATCCATACTACGTTGACACTCTTCATCCCAGTAGAAAGTTGTGTCCTTCTTTAGTAGTTATCTGATCATAAGCTTTGATAAATTTCTATAACAGCTAGTATGTCCCAATGTTGTGTGCAGCTACTTTACATTCTTTGGAGCTTCTAAATTGACAATCATTGCTATCTTCATAGGGTCTACCATTAGTCCTTTCTTGCAAACCACATGGCCAAGCAATATCCCATAAGGCGCACAAAATATACACTTCTTCAAATTTAAAACAATTTGGTATCTATGACAAGTATCTAACATAAGGTGCAGACTTGCAACATGGTGCTTTACCAATCCAAACACAGTTTGGTCATCAAAATACACTTCTAAGAATTTATGGATGAATTCTTTGAACGCTGCAATTACAACTCTTAAAAATATCACGGGCGCATTCTTTAGTCCAAATGGCATCATTGTGTATTGGAAGCCTCCCCACTTCATTCCGAAGGTCATTTTTCTGCGGTCCTCCAGTGCGATCTTAATCTGATGGTACCTTGAGCAAATAAGCTTCCTTTACTCCAAAATTCTCCAAAAATTCGTCTACAAATGGTGCTGGAAAGGGGTCATGAACACATGTATCATTGAGGTTCCTCAAGTCTACACATATTCTAATTTCACCTTACTACTTCTTCTCTTGAACTACCATAGGGCTCACCCAATCAGATTCTTCTACTGGCTCAATAATTCAAGCTTCCAACATTTTGTCTAGCTCTTTGCGCACCTTCTCCTTATACTTCAGATTTAGGTGGTAGCATCTCTATTTCACGGGATTCACATTGGGCTTTAAAGTGCTATTCATCAATCCTAGATCCCTTACTATTCCTTTCAGGTTTGAGAACTTGGTGGGAAACAAGTCCTGGTACTGGCGTAACAGCTTTGCAACTTTACCAGCTATATCTTCATCCCAATAATCACCTATATTTGCAAACATAGGTTGAACGTTAGACCCAATTTTCACTTGCCTGGTCTTCAAAGGTTCTGATATGTCAGGGCTCATTGCTTTAGGACCTTCAACTTCGTGTTGTCCTTTGGTCTCTGGAATGTTGATTTTTCGTGGATATTATTCTTCTTCTACAGTCACATTATAGAATTCCAGTGCATGGCACAGCTATGTGCTCCAATCTAGTTGATCCCATTCTACTAGCTCTTTAGGCATTCTATAGATAGTGACCTTGATTTCCTAGACAACTTCATTAATGCACTCGAATTTGTCTTCAAAGTTTAAAGTTAATCATAAAATCTCCCTCAAGATATCCCATTCAACTGTCCCATGGCATAGCTATGTTTCTAAATACCAATTCATTGGGATAGTATCTAGGGTATGACAAAAGACATTTACCCATTCTGGATGAGGCTCTTCTCCCCAAGATTTAGTCCATCATGGAAAATTCTCAGGTGGGTCATCCTTTTGTCTATATTTCTCATTCATCCAGGTATTAGCATATCCAAACCTCAACTTCATCATCTGCTTGTATTCCCTCCAGTTAGTGAAGCTTTCCTTATCCATACCCCACGAATGGGTGGGCATAGTGTGTAGTGCTAATTCAAGTGCCTGTAAACGATACTCTTTGGGTACCTCTCTTTCAAATTCATCCAAAAATAAATTAACATCATTTAAGCCATCATAAGGAGGGAGTTTTATACCTTCGTAGATACACAAAACGATGGTTTTTCATCATATTGCAACGTAGCATAGAGACCTCATGGAACCTATTCTGCTAGTGTTCGAGCTCTTCATTTGAGTCTGAGGTAAAGGAGTTGTCTCTGTCCCAAGTGATTTTCCTATCTACAGTGGGATTGATCCAATATTCATCATGAGCAATAATCTGGTATATTCTATCCAAGTCATCATCCTCCACATAATCGCAGACCAGTTCAGTGTATTGTGCCCCTTTAGTAGGATCCAATGTTACAATAACCCTGAGTCACTTCTTCTCGAATGTCATCCTTCACTTCTTCAGATTAATCACAACATCCATGTCAAAGATCCAATCAATTTTTAGTAGCACAGGGTAAGGAATGTTGTCACCCACTATTTCAATTACCTCAAATTCAACCAATGCACTTGGTCCTTCAATGTCTATTGTTACCTCATACAGGCACCCCATAGGAATGATTTTCTTCTGAATGGCCATGCACAACTATATAGGAGACCATTGTAGCACAGGCCTCCCGATTCTTTCCCATGTCTTCTTAGGAAATACATTAGCATCATACCCTAGATCTAAGATGACTTGATCCATCTCATATTCTCCAATCTACGTGGTCAGTCTCATCTCACACCCTGTCCACTTCTTATGTTTACCTAGTTTCATCACAGTGCATTGTTCTGAAGGAATCTTAATTTTTCTCATGAAATTGTTGATTAGCTCGTAGATCCCTTCTATTTCCTTCTAATCTCTCAACAACTTCATACATGTTTTCAAAAAATTAGCTAACAATGGAGGATCCACATCTTGCACTACATTGTTTCCAATTGATTTCTCTTGACTCCCGAACATAGAAGCTTCAACAAAATTCTTCTTGGCCTCCATGAAAGTTTCTTGTTGAGGTTAAATCCGACTTCCTTTCCAGCAGCCTTGCGCATCCATCCTTTGGTTTCTGGTTGTTTTCCCTTATCTTCTTCTGTGGCCATACCACTACGCGTTATGATATTGATGCTATGATCCTCTTCATGATGCTCTGCCATCATCATCTGGATATTCTATGTAGGTTGTTGTGTCTTTTTCTCCTACATCTTGGAAATCTGCACTAGGCAGTATTCTATCACATGATCGAACTATCTGCAATATTGACAAGATGGATGCGTTGGGTTCTGACAATTGCATGCAAAATTTCCAGCTTCACCACAGTTATAACAAATAAGTTGTTCGCGACCTCTGCTAGCCCCTCCTCTCTTCCTATCCCATGGCCTTGGAACACTTCATGCATTACACCTGCAACCTAATCTTGAGGTCTATTTACAACCTACATTTGATAGGTAGGGGTGTTTTCCATCATTAATTCATAACTTCGTAAGTTTTGCTCATCATGTCCAAGTGATTTATAGAAAGTACAAAAAAAATGTTGTGGTGTCTGAACAAACTTTTGCAAGAGATGACAATTATCAGTTGTGTGCTTCCTAGCTATTTGGCAGGTAGCACACCATAATGGTACTCCCGTGCTCGATCCCACAATATTTTCAGGCTTCATAGGCACATGACCTCCTCCAATTATGTAATTATGATAAACAGGGAAATGCCTTATCATGTCCCTTGTCCTTGCATTTTATACATCATAATTCAATGCGCACCTATGGTTGAGCTTCCTTCCCCGTTTTCAAGCTCTGCAACTTTTCAGTTGCAACTGTATCTATTGTACTCCAACATTAATATCTTTTACTAGCGAGGCTTCCAACCTCATCATGATCTCCATAGCCTCTGCTTGCATTCCTATCTTCTATTGTGCTAATGGTAATCTTAGGTGAGGCAACAACAAAGAAATGTAACAGTCTCTATGTTGATTATCCATGATGTTCATATTAGACTGCTGAATTAGGCATTTTAGCCTCTGACAAAATCCCACAAGGATTCATTTACCCTTTGTTGCATATCCTTAAACTCTATGACAGACTGTGCTTGAGACGTAGGCTTCTTAAACTCATTGTTCAACGCTTGTTGAGTCTCTGCCAACATCATGCCAGGTTTATATTTACATAATTTAATATACCAATTCAGCGTCATATCCTGCAACACTGTGACCAGCTGTGATTTCTTTATATTATCGTCAATTATCTATTGCGACGTGCATACAACATTTTCAATGAACTAGAATTATTCAGGGTCTTCGCTTCTTTACCCTTTAAAAATTGGCATCTTCATTGTGTTCACCACGTTGAATTGTTGATACGGAGGTGGAGGTGGATGTCAGAGTGTAGTTGTATGCAGAAGAGGTGGTGGTGGAGGTGGATTAGACAGAAGAGGTATCCTTAGGATGCCTTGAATTACTATCTACAATGCATTTCGTGGTGTACCTAGAATATTCCCTTCATCATTGGAAGAAGAGGATCCCAACAACATACTGTATCCAGAGTCTAATTCTCTATTCCTTCTAAAGGGTTTTCTTCTTCGCATAGTCCCAAACCTCAAGGTAATGGAACAACCTGTTTTTCACACAACAACATCTTAATCCTAGTTTTCAAAGATTTTAAGTACTTACCTCGAGGTCCCTTAAAGAGCTTGTGCTCTGCTTCACTATAGTTAATGGTTGTATCAATCACAAGTTAAGTGACAAATCCTCTGATTATGAAATCAATCCAGTGATCAACGACCCACACGATGTTGTTTTCTGAAGCTTCCAAGCACCTCACTAGCTCTAGGGTCCACATAATAGGGCCATGAAGTATTCGCATACCCTGATTGTCCACTGATCTAGACAACCACTCATGTAGATTGCAGGGGAAGAAACAAAAAAAGGCTTCAGTATCATCTATGTATAGGTATATATTCGAACACTGCTCCTTAGATAACTGTGGTTTCTGTTCTCCTGAACTACAAACACGTGCAAATTTCGATCAAGCCACTTTTCAATTTCCTTTTTAATAGGGAACTCTTATTCGACGTAACACATTTTTCAGATAGATCATGGTCCTGGCAATTGAAACATTTTTTGTCTTGATGGGGCTTGATCCAGGTTCATCTTTAACTATGCTAACCAACAAAACCCTAAACTGCTAGCTCTTTTTGTAACAACCCATGTAGTGCAAGTTGTAGCCTCACCTGAAGCAGTATTGGGGGATGCTATAACAGGTTTCTGCATCCAAAGGCCTGTGTGATGGTTTCCTAAAGTTCTTATGGCTTAGATCTTCCTTCGTATAACTCTATCCCTTCTAGATGGATAACTATTACAAACCTATCTAACAACTTCCAGATATTCGCGAAAGGTAGTTAATTATACTTATCATGTTTAAATATTATAGATCTACCAGTTTCATGTAGTAAATAAGAATTAATTCATAGTAAACATATTATAGTGCGAATATACATAAAATTTGTAGAAGTAAATAAAAGGAAATATATGCTTCAATTTCAGCCCAAAGAAGTCTTTATTAGATAGAAACATTTAGATACATACATTTTTTCCCTACGTACTCAAGGTGCGGACTTACCAAGGTCTTTGTGCACTCAACCGCAGGAACCTTCCCCTTTCACCTAAGTATAGGAAACAAACCTTTCCTACCTTAGCACCTTGCCCTTACAATGATTCTCTTCAATCTCGTTATCTTCTAAGACTCACTATGAATCAAATTTATATATAATTTTCTTTACAATACCATGGTCTACGAACCAAGGACGGGTCTCAGAAGAACTCTATCACCTACCCATCTAAGGGACTAAATTGCTTTTGAATTATACTAACTTTGTGCTCCACTTTCTACATTTTGCAGAGACTTTACATTCGCTACAAAAGATAATACAAAATTGAATAAAAAATTAACAAAATTGATCCCAGGGACCCCATCCCAGCAAATTCCTAGGCCTTTGGGCATGAACCTTGAGACCACCTCCGCCCCAGATTTTGAAATCCATCTGGAAAACCAAAGCTCAAAATGAAAATAAACATCCCAACACCATGGCAACCAGAAAACGGAAAGGTTAGGTTGAAAACCACTATCATAACCATGCAAAACCATGTCATCGACAGCAAGAGAACCATACACCAACATGCAAAGATATGTTTTTCCAAACTAGCTAGGAGATCACACATGCAAAAGGTTACTTATAAGTATTCCTGTTGAAGCTACCTGATCCAACTCTTCTTCCTTGCTCCTTTCTTCCTTTCTTTCCCTTTACTTTCTTTTCCTTCCTTGATCCAAAGCTAGAGTGCTCCAAGAAGACTCTAAGTGACCAACAGTGTGAGAGAGAATAATGAGAGAGATCCAAACTTGAACTAACGAAAGGTTACCAACTAATCCTCAAAATCCTTTTTATTAATGAGACCTATATTTTCTTCAATTTCAATTATTTTCCTTCAATTTCCTCCTCACATGAGACATATGACCTTTTACTTTCCTTTTCTCCTATTTTCCTTTATTTTCATTGATAAATGTGCCAAAATGCCTTTTTACCTTTTAATGCCTTTGCCTTAGCCTTTGCCAAATTTTCTTTGCCAAAACACACATCCAATGATGCCCACTAGGATATCTTTGCCCAACATTCAGCTTGGAATAAGTTTCCCTTAACCGTGGTCTTATTTTTCCTTTATTAACTTTTATTACATGAAATTTTCACTAGGGTTGTTACATTGAAGGTCAAATTCAGCCAGGTGGGTGCAATCGATCAATGAATAGGATCAACTTCGGGGGTCGAGCCCCACTCCCCAGCTTATTTAATCACTCTACTAGTGTATGGGGACCATACCTTCCACGAACATTGCCAACACACCATCAACATTAGCAAGTGATCACCATAGTCATAGAACCACACACCCCTCCCTCTCACCTGTCATCTAGTATGGCAATCCAATGTCCATCCCATGTGCCTCCTTGTGTTTCTCCCCATGCATCACCCCATTGTGTTTCCCACCTATAAAACCACGACACATTAGCCATTTCATTTTGAATTTGTTTCATTCAATTGAGATTTCTTCACCACTCCATCTGCTAGCAATACCATTCAAATGCTAACTAGTGACATATCAATTCTAGCATTACCATGACCAACTACTTTCATTCACTAGGTAACCTATAGTTCCCAACCCCTTAATCATTCTTTTTATGCTTAAAATGAAAAAATATGCACCCAAAACGTCCATGTCCCTAGGCAAAATCCTCTAGACATACCTAGCCTCTCATAGACACAAGAGGTTGAAATTCGTGACTCATTCTTCTCCCACCATATGTCATCTCTTATTCGACCTATATGATTGTCACCATAAGAAGTAAGACTTATTCTGGGTCATAGATTCAGGGTTGTACCACCTAATTAATCCCACATTCTATTTTTTTACAGAGTTTATTTCCTAGCTCGCGACGTCCTATGTTAAAGAGAGGAATTGTTTCATATCTTCCACATGGATGAAAATTATGAAAGCTATCCCAGAGTTAATTAAAAATGCCTACATCTACCCAACATCTCCCAATCCTATGAGATTTATGGAAACTAACCTTTTCTACAATTATCGTGGGCTCTCATCTAGGGAACAACAAGCCTTCCTTCAACTAATTTTAGCACTAGGTAATCAAACCCTCCTCATTATTGACATATTCCATGTTTCCATGTTTTTTGAAACTATAAAACCCACTCTAAACACCATTTACTTGCTTTTTGGGGAAGAAGAGACTGTTAATGTCACTAAATTTTCTGTAGGGTCCCTGCACATAATTATCTAACTTGACATTGTCATTGATATTCCCTCTTTCCTTGAAAAATCCATAAAGTTCCAGTTTAACCATTTTCTCATTACCTCTTATTTCAGATATTATTCCATATTGTTATATCTTTTCTTATACTCTCATGTAGAGGAATTTGAGTATTTAGGCCTTAGCATCTTTGTTCTCACAAGTAAAGGAAGTTTGCGTTCGATTGAAATAGTTCCCTAAAGAAAAACCCTGATAATGAGGGGTTTTCCCCATTAAATTCCACTTATATGTCCACTGCATACATAATTATAAATAAAATTCCCCCTCCTATAATCCTACCCTAAAAAAAGGAAATCCTTCAGCTCAGTAAATACGTTAGGTGGGTGGTTTATTTTTATTTGAAGACTGCACCGAGATTAGTGTCTATGGGTCAGAGCTTCCCCCATACCGTTTACCTGTTTTTATGCCTATGAGAATATTGTCTCTAGAATTTATCAGACAAAGCTTTAATTTTGATCAAATTCATTTTGTTCCTACTAAGAAGGGCTACATGTTTAA
This sequence comes from Pinus taeda, assembly GCA_000404065.3. Lineage (NCBI taxonomy): Eukaryota > Viridiplantae > Streptophyta > Pinopsida > Pinales > Pinaceae > Pinus > Pinus taeda. The sequence continues at coordinate 114,095 of APFE030643393.1, forward strand.
TCTGGCTAGGGCAGTAGACTCATTCATTGTTAATACCAGACAATCCTTTCAACAAGTAAAAGACATGTTGAAAGAGATTAATTTTGAACTAGGAGAGGTGTGGCACTATGATCCCTATGGTGTCATATCAAAGAGGAGAAGGGATAATAATTCTTCAGCTTATTAGCATGAGTATAGGATTGAAATTGAATGGAAGTCTAATTTGGATTCTTGGCCCATTAACACAGAAATGGAAATTGAAACACCAACTTCAAAGGAAAAGACTTAAAAGAGAAGCATGGACAAAGTTGGAGACACATATATGGATGAGCATCATCCAATAAGAAAGTTAAGATCCAGGAGAAAATCGATGAGAAGATTGAGACCAGGTTTACTAAGAGGAATTTGGACCAGACAGGCTTTCAGGTACTCCTATAAGACTCTTCGCAAGATGCCACTTCTACCTCCATAGAGGTATCAATCCTAGGATCTTTGGGGAGTGCATCAAAACTTAAATGGGAAGAAGGGAAAAGAAAAGAGGAGAAAAAAGAGAGAGTTAGATATGAAATGTTGTAGTAGTTGGAATCACATTCAATTCCTTGTTAGACCACACTCCTAGCTACCATGGACTTGGAGAGAAACCAGATGAAATTATCTTTGTATCATCCTTCAACACAGTGCCTTCCTTCAAAATCACAATTCAGGACTATGGGCCTATCACTAGATATGGTGAGTGTTCCTCTACATGACAAAATCAATTGGCATAGGAAATTTGGAGAAATTCCTTACAGTGAGATGAGTAAAAGTGCCTTGACCATCAAAAAGGCTGAAAAAATATTAGAAATCTACCACCAAGGTAAAGTAGGAAAAGGCCAACTATAAGGCCCTTCACTTGCTAAATGAAAGTTTCAAAAAATTAATTATCAAATTGGGGGTGAACCCAAATGATAAAGTTGTTGTGGCTCAAAATCTAAAATACATTAGTTGAGGGAAAAGATGAAGATGCCAACATCTGAACATGTGCAGTCCAAAGAACTAGCTCAGGTAGAGGATGAAAAAGAAAACATAACCAAGGAATTAATAGACAGAAATAGTGAGGTGGTGGCCCTCACACAACAGGTGGTAGAACTCCAACAGAAAACTGGTTCTCACATATGTGCAATGATTGTGCCAGAACTCCCACAAAATCCTACTGAATAGCTAACCAAGGCTCTCACTAAATTGCAACTATAGAGGGTCAACTTAAAATATTACAAATCGATTTGGAAAACTCCAAGCATGCGCTCACACAGAAGATAAGAAACTTGAGTCAAACAGGAAAAATGTGGATCAAATCAGTAAAAATTTGGAGATTGCAAACGAGGAGATCAAAGAACTAAAAAGTAAGTTGAAAAAAATGTCTCTCATCCAATCCATGCATATTATTTTGGATGTAATTATTGTTGAAGTAAAGAGAATCTAGGAACATATGATCCTAATTACAGAAAATTGCAGCCAAGGAGATTGAGTTCTTCATCCTCTCACCCAAAGAAGAAGATAGTAAAAATGACCAGACAATAGAGAAATTTATTAGGTATCTCAATGAGAAATCAACTAGTGAATTGAGGGACATGGATATTGTTGAAATGATAGGAACAATTGTTGAGATCTCTAAGTTGATCCAAAGAGAAACAACTAGGGCCAAATGTGAGGAATATTTAGGTGATTTATTGGAATCTATAGGTACACTTAATTCAAGCTTTGATCAGAGGATTAAAGAAATGTTTCCCAACTGTTGGGATTTTCAAAGGAGCCTTATTCCTTAGGAACAATATCAATATTTTTTAGTAGAAGCTAAAAGTAAGGTGAATACTACTCATGAGAAGACTTCCACCCTCAAGGGAAAAACCATAGTCAATTATTTGTAGATGGATTTCCATCTACTCTGGCTTGTAAAGAATTTTTTATGATGGGAAAAATTATATCCAACTCACTAATCTAAGGATATCCTATTAGGATTTCTTTTTCTCTCCTACATATAACCCTACACCATGGAAAAAGTGTGACTACTTTATAAATTCACCACAAATATAAATCATAGAGTCGGGGTCCCTTCCAATAGAACCAACCAAAAGACAATGAATATGTTTTGATATGTTGATCTTGTTAATCCATGTCATTTTATTTTTTTGTAAATATTTTGTTTCAAGAAAGGAATCTAGACGGTTATTTAATCATTAGGACATTTGTGCCAACATCATCCTTGTACTCTGGACTGGTTAGATAATTGTGATATTTTTGAGAAAAATATTTTGTAACTAGTTATGTTTCTAGGACAAAATCCTATAAAGGTAGGAAAAAGACTCATTAGTAAGTGTTCACAACTTTCTATTCAAGTGTCTGAATGTCTATCAAATTTATGCACTTTTCAAAGATTAATAGAAAGTCCTGGTGATTCAAAACGTTTAAATGTTCAGTATGTGATTCTTTCTTAATTTATCTTTTCATATGTGTTTATTTTCTCTCAAAAGGTGTGTAATTGTAGTTGCTAGAGTAAATCTCAAAATTATAGATTCATCTATGTCATTTTTTGAATAAATGGTGCCTATGATGCATGAGATAAAAGGTCCTTAAAATGCGCTCCACATTTTCTGAATTCCTTTTACAACACCAATTCCATATTAGGAATTTAATGCATAGGATTATGATATCAGCCCTTTGCACTAATTTTATTTCTTCATGTTCTACTTTCCATCTATACTGCAACAATCAATAGAGTTGCACTTTCTGTGGTTAGGCCTCTAGATTTTAATGTTGATTCTTTTAAAAAAGAGTATTCATTGTATGTGTTAATTAATTCTTTCTTTCCAGAGAATATCTAAACTGGTTTAAATCTTTTTTTTCCAAAAATACTAAGTACCAAAAGTATATTATTTAGACACTTTAATATGTCCTAGGTAGTAATCTCTATCTCAACCTAGAGGTTATCTCTAAGAACCATAAGATCTTTTGGTGCCATTGTCAGGGATGAATAAGAATATTTTTCCCTGGGTCTTATTTTTTACACTCCCTTGTTTGGTGAGCAAAGGAAGTGTGGGTTGATATCTCTCACATAAGAAACCTTTTAGGTTACAATCCTGGATTTTAAGAGGCCTCATACTCACTTAGATACCCCTTAACAGAAGACCCCTCTTATTTTTTTCCTAAGAGAATTATTTCCAGAAGGATCTAGAGGCAAAAAACCCCAAAGACCCTAGAACCAATCACTCTTACCTTAGAATTCTCATCTTCTATCTTTGAGAAAGTTGAGATAAGCTTCCTTGACTTCTTTGTCAAAAATTTGGATTCCTCAGAAAGTCTATTTCCCCCCATCTGGTTTCTACTTTCCAAATCTGAAAATTAAAGAAGTTTTTATCAGTAACAGTCCTCTTACTTTCAACTTTATCCCTAAGGGTGAATAATTTAAAGATATTTTCATCCCTACTACCTCTCAAACTTCTACAACTCCTTCACCCCCTCTTCAACAAATATTATCCAACCAGCTTCCATAGTAAATTTTCTTCAACCCCCATATAGAACATGGTTGTCCCAAGCATCTTAGTCAATAGATATGTCCCCTTGAACCTCCAACAACCTCTGAATTCCATGCCCTAATATTACCTTAAGATCATGCCTAGGTTTATCGGGGAAGATGATATCACTTCCAAGAAACATATTGAAACCTTTTGTGCCTTTGCAAATAATTTAAATGTCATCTAGATGTGGTAATGATATTATTTATCTAATATTTAGATGGGGAAGCCAAGAAATGGTTTAAGACTCTACCTAACAACTCAATTAATACTTGGGAAGAATTGGAAAACATATTTATGTAGAGGTGGGGTGAGAATAAGGACCATGGGTGCTTCTTAACTGAATTTAATGCTATAAAGAAAAGACCAAATGAAAATGTTACTGAAATTGTGAAAAGATTCAACAAATTATATAATAGTTTTCCAGTTGAGATAAAACCTCCATACGTAAGAGCTAGAGTGTTATTTTTTGGAGACTTTGAAGAAGATTTTGGATTTACACTAAGAGAGAGAAAATCTCCCACACTAGATCAAATTCAATATTGATTCCCTAGAGGTAGAAGCCAAACTTGCATTAGCAAGGAAATTGAAAGGAAAAGTAGAACACAATGACAAAAGAAAGGGAAAGGAAGAGGTTGACTCCTCTGGTCAAGTGAAGGAGGCTAATGATCATAAGCTAGATGAGATGAATAAGCTTAATAGAAACCTCTCAAACAAGTTGGTGAAGCTATATTTGGAGAACAAAAACCCTCCTCCACAGATTCAACAAGGTCCTAACATAAATTTAAACCTCGAGTAAATAAGACCTCCATTGAAACTCTTACAACAAGAGAGGAGGGACCATTAGGAAAAAATAACCCCCCCACAATATATAGAGGATGAATCAGAGGAAGGTCTAGAAGATGCCCTTGATGTTCAATAGAATCAGTATTTGACTATGTCAGAAGAAGAATATGAAACATAAGTACAAGGGGAGGAGGATGAGGTTCTAGATGCCCCCTTAAATAAGGAACAAATAGACACCTATTGCAAACAATTTGCTGATTTCATGCAAGAAAATTACATAGGAGATATGATTTTGGGTCTAGGCAAATATCTCAGATACTAGACCAAAATGACGAACTTGCACAACCTGCAACACTGAAGCAAAGTAATGAGAGGAAAAACCCTGTTGACCCTGGTCAAAACACAAAGGGATAAAACTTGTACCCCATAAATTCTAAGGTTGAATTTGCAAATACAGGGAAAATAGCAACACAAACCCAAACAAGGCATCAATAAAATAAAGAGGGTGTTGATCCAATGAAACTTGATAGGCATGTCTCTACTTTTAGCTTACAAAAGGAGTTAGAAAAGGTAAAGATACATTTTCCCGTAACCAATTTTTTTAGGAAACCTAGTTATAAAAGACAAATTTCTAACTTTATGGAGGTCCCTCGGTTAACACCAATTCAAGACAATTTGAATTTGCAAGAGGAAATGCCCATGGCAGTATTTGGTCTGCATGTAAAAGAGAAGGATCCATCTACACCTCCCTTTTATATTACTCTAGTGTTCCTTGATTTGTTGTTGCATAATTTCATGCTTGACCGAGGGGGTTCTCATAATTTAATGTCATTATCTGTTCTAGATTGGTTAGGCTTACAGATAAAAAAACCATATAAGGATTAATATTCCTTTGATTCCAAAAGCGTAAAATGCTTGGGCATGATTAAATACCTAGTGGTTAATTTTACCAAATTTCAGTGAAGATTGTGGTAATGGACATTGTAGTTGTTGATATCCTCACAAGATTTGGTATGCTCCTTTCCAGGTCATGGGGAATGAAACACGGAGGATCTATCAAGTTTGATCTAACATATGCTACTATCCCAGTGTTCGAAGGAGAAGAGCGTAGGTTACATATGGAGTCCAAATTTGTGAAAAATGTAAATAAAGATGATTATTCAAATAAATCTCTAGTATAGGGTCAAGAAAGAGATTTTTTTTAACATCTACTAGAAGTAGAGGACCAAATTATGGAAAGTACTCGGGTAGAAACTCTTGCTCAGATGGGTAACTAGGGAATAAAAATTGATCATATTTGGAAACTATATTTTGATTGTGCTTATTCAAAGGAAGGAAATGGGGTTGGTGTGCTACTAGTATCCTTGAAGCGTAACCTTATACCTCTTTCATTCAAACTAGAGTTTGATGCTACAAATAATATTGTTGAATATGAAGCATTGGGTTAGGACTACAAGCTTCCAGAAATCTAAATATTCAATGCTTGACAATTTTCAGGGATTCTGAGTTGGTTGTAAAACAAAATAGGAACTAGTGTCATACCAAGCATCTGAGGTTGAAGTCCTATAGAAATGAGGTATAGTACCTTATCAAGAATTCCTTTTTGGCATGTAATATCTAGATTCTGTCCAGAGAACATAATAGAATGGTTGATTCCGTAGCAACTGCAACAAGTACTTTTAAACGTCCTAAAAACCCTTTGCTCGGGTATGAAGTGAAGGTCATGTACAGACCCTCAATACTAGATAATGTGAAATACTAGAAGATTTTCCAGGATGAGGATCCAATCAAACAATTTATGGAAATAATTGGAGAATTTTCTAGTTTAGTGATAGAACAGGATGGTGAAGATATAGAGGAAGAACACCATGTATCTTGCAAGGAATTTATAGTTGGGAATTTGTTTTTAAATTGAATGGAAAAATAATTCCCAGAGGGTTGGTCCCACTAGAAATATTTTAAATGCAAATGATGTAGTTGTCAAGAAAAATAAACAAGAGGATAAGGAGGATATATAGGACTATAATATTACCACAGAACAACAACCTAAACTTGTTATATTTGCTAAATGGATCTCAAAAGAATACGAACAAAGATATCTTAATCTGTTTAAAAAATATATTGCTATTTTTTCTTGGTCTTGTAATGATTTAAGGACCTTTGATTCTAGTATCATTCAACACAAAATTCCTTTGAAGTCCAGAATGAAGCCCCATACACAGAAAATCGATAAAATAAAACACTTTCTTCTCCCACTGATTGAAAAGTAAGTTAAGAAGTTTCTCCAACCTAAAATCATTATGCTTCTACGATACTCAAATTGGGTGGCAAATTTAGTCCCTATTAGGAAGAAAAATGGGGAGATCAAATTATGTGTGAACTTCAAAAACCTAAACAGGGCCCTATGAAGGATAACTATCCTTACCCCACGATGGATTACATTTTTCAAAAGGTGGTGGAATCATCCTGGTTATCCATGATTAACGAGTTATCTTGATATAATCAGATAATTTTGCACCTTGGGGATCAAAAGAAGACAACTTTTACCACACCTTGGGGGATATTCATGTATGCTAGGATGCCTTTTGGTCTCATAAATGATGGAGCCACTTTTGAAAGGTCAACGGATATAGCGTTTATTGGATAGAAATACAAATTTGTGGTAATTTATCTAGATGACATAACTGTCTTCTCGAAATCTAATGAGGAACACCTCCAACACTTGCAACTTACCTTTGAAAAGAGCAGGAAGTATTGCTTGTCTCTAAATCCAAAGAAGTCACAACTTTCTCTAAGAGAAGGAAATTTATTGGGGCACATAATAGCTAGATAAGGAGTAAATATTGACCCCAAAAGGGTAGAAACAATCAACAATATTCTTCTCCCAAGGAATAAAAAGGAGATACAAGCTTTCTTAGGCAAAATAATTTTTCTGATGAGATTTGTACCCAAATATGTCGATATTTTGAGAGAGGTCACATATATGATGAAGAAAGACAACGAGGTCAAGTGGACTGCAAAATCTAGAGAATAATTTTCTAGGATCAAGAGGGCCTTTGCAAAGGCCTCAGTTTTAGCTAACCCTGATTATTAAACAACGTTTATCATTTTCTCTTTTGCATCTTCTAAAATTGTGGCAACTATTTTATTGTAGAAAAATGATGAAGAGAAGGAACAACCGATTGCATTTTTTAGTCAGGTATTAAGAGATGAAAAACTAAAATATAATATTTTGGAAAAATAGGCCTATGCACTGGTTAAGGCCTTGAAATATTTTCAAACTTATATTCTGCAATATAATATAATTTTTTATGTTCCTACAATTGTTGTTAAAGACGTCCTCACACAACGAGACAACGAAGCTAAAAGAGGCAAATGGATAGTCATGATTTAGGAATATGACATGGATATTAAGCCTACAAAATTGATAAATGGACAAGGATCGACATAGATCTTGTTAGAGAAAATTTTCAAGACTTGGGTATAAGCTTGCTAGTTGACAAGGAAGAATTAGAGAAACAAGGTGAACTGGGGGATGTCAAGATATGATAACAAAAAATTCAAATGAAATATTTAGTTTCTGAGTGGTACAATTTTTTTTATCATTATCTATTTTTTATGGAGTTCCCACCTAAATTTCACAATGTAAAACATAGAGCTCTAAGGTTGTAATCACAAAAGTTTGTCATCTCCAATGGTCAGTTGTACTGGAAGGACCCTATGGAAATCATGCTTTTATGTTTGGTGGAAGAAGAAATTTCCAAGGTAATAGATGAGTTCCATAACTTTGTTTGTGGGGGACACTATACCTAGAAGGTCACATCCCATAAAATTCTAAAAGTTGGCTTTTGTTGGCCCAATTTATTTGGTTATCTTCACACACAACTAAAAACTTGTAAAAAGTGCCAATTTTTTGCTAAAAAATAGAAGCTAGCACCTCTCCCTTTGATACATGTTTTTGTAGATAAGCCATTTAGAAAATGGGGGCTAATTTTATCGTGGAAATTCATACACCATCTAGTGTGTTAGGGTCCCATAATATAGGTAATCAAATTATGTCTGTCAAGTTATTTATTTTGAGAAATTGTTGGTAAAGTTTAGCTAATAAATTCACCATGTATTATAGTCTAAATTATTTTTGTACTAAGGTCTCAAAGTTCTCAAGACATTGAAAATATGTGTGTCAAAAGAGGTCCATTATTCTTGATTTGAATTGTAAGGTCCCTAAGGGATCATCATTGGTTTTTAATGAGTGTCTTGTCATGAGTGAATGTTGGACAAATTGATGGTGGTTGTGCTAGTATTGTGCATCTAGACTGGAAATAATGTGTGTTGTAGTGCATGGCTGAGAAGGATTCCTATGGTAGATGAAGGCTTCATGTAGAGGATCACCATGGTAGGTGTGTGTTTAGTTATCCAAAGAGGAAATTAGAAGAGAAGGTTTCAGTCATTTTCTAAGTAGCAGAAGGAACCAAAACCTACATCAGACCATCTCCATTGGAAATTTCTCTGAACAAACTTTGCAATGGTATTTGGAAGTCCTAAAATGGACTCCTGGGTCAAAAGAAATGGCATTTTGAAGTTAAAGCTTTGAAGCCTTTGAAAGGAAGTAAAAAGAGAAGATTGGAGGTCCGTGAGACATTGCATATCACATATCAAAGGTCTGGGGCACATCAGCGATTGACGATCGGAGGTCAAGCATGCATCACAACATTAATAATATCAATAATTACACATCAACGATTGCAACAGTCGAGGAGTATGGTGAATCGATGATGAACGCATTAGCGGGGTCCAGGGCATATCATATATTTGCAAGCTGCAATCAACGACTTAGAGAGTGTGACCACATTTCAAAAGTGTGATATGAGAAGTTGCAACATGAAAGTGTCAATAATGTTAAACTGTCAAGGAAGCGCCGAAATAGATTAACAAAGAAATCCATTACAAAACCAAAGCAGGATGGGAACTTTTCTCTCTCCTCCAATGGGACATGTGGTGGAATATGATTGGTTTTGGTAAATATACGTAGCCTCTGATGTTAGCATGATGTGGTGGTACAGTATACACATGGCATGCATTTTTTGAATTTTGAGGGGTCCTAAGGGGGAAAATAACAATGACATTTGTCACCACTCTTTAGGTGCCACGTGGTAGTAATAACATCATATCAGAGGTCACAAATTGGAGGTTGAGGGATATCAATGCTTTATAAAATTTTCCACTTGAAAAAGTTTCGATCAAGGGGAGATCCAATATTGGGACTAAAACACGGTCATTAATACTTAAAGAATCAAGGGTTGAAACACTTAACAAAGGAAAATCACCCTCGATGGGACTCTGAATGCCTTAGTGCCTTAAGGTTAAGCACCAAGTCACAGCCCTCAGTCATATGGCGAAGAAATATAGGAAGGGTCCAAAGGAACATCATGACTCGCTGGTTTGTAATGTCTTTTAGTTAAAAATTCTCCATGAAGTAAATCTCCAAAGTGGCATCATGGAAATATTATAGGGTATAAAGCACTTTGGTAGTGTAATATAGGGAAGGTAAGAAGATGAATGGGTCAACAGTTGCAAGGCACAAAGCACAAGAGGCCGAGGAATATTGGTGAAACAATAAAGTGGAAATTCTCCAATAAGACCATGCAGAAGTGTCAACAGATGTATGAATTGATGGCTATTGAATCACAAGAAAAAAGGGATAGTAGTTTGGAATGGAAAGTCAACAAATTGTTGCAAAAACAACTGCAACCACTCCAAATTCCAAGGCAGAGGATTAGAATTAACAAAACCATTTACATTTTTAAAGGCTAAAGATTTTCCAATAGAATTGAAGAAGAACGAAGGAGCAATTGTAGAGGGACTTGTGATAATAGCACAAATGCTAAAGCTATAGTTAGGGACCTGTTCTAATTTTAAGGGAAGAAATTGACCATATATTTTGTTTCCTTGAATGCAAGCATATTTTCCTATAATTATTTTAGGACATAAGTAATATTTTCTAAGTTTAGCTTTTGCATACATGAACTTGAGAGATATTTAAAATATATTTGTTTATGTAATTATGTGATGAGTATTATTTGGTAAAATTGTTATGTAAAACACTATATAAAGAGTTTATGACTATCTAAAAAAGGTTGGAACTTGTATGAAAAAAAGAGTTGTAATTGATATAAGTCATGGATTGTACTCAAGTGATCAATTTACAAAAATATAGAGAAAATTTGTTTTAGGATTCTCATGTCAAGCAATTGGTGATGTGTTATTTCATGTAACATTGTTTATTTTCCTCAGTTTCCATATGTTTTTCCCTCCTTATTGTTACAGGAATATTAAGGGCTGAATTTTCTTAAGTGTACTCTACTCTCACTTGTTAATAATATCATCTTTTTCTTTCGGATATGAAGTATAGAATTCATCTCAATGTGCTCTATATTTAATTGAACTTGAAACATATTCATCATATTCACACCCCATGTACTCTATAAGATCCAGGCATTTTCCTACCCTTCCCTGTTACAGTTTCTCTGTTATTTTTATGACTGATTACTCAAAATATTATGACTCATGCCCAATGTATTTTTCTAGCATCTTTCAACCAAACTTTTGAAAACCCAACCAGAACTTAAATAACTAGCCTAAAATCTGAAGCATAAATATAAATCATACAAAGAGATCCCTCCCTGAAATTGGAAGGGCTAGATCCCAAATTTAAAAGTGGTTTTGTGGTTACCTTTGTAATTTTCTTTGCTAGCCTAGGAAAATTAAGAAGTGATAACATTCTGGTGACCATATTGGGGACTAGCCTTAAAAAAAAAAAGATTTCCCTTGTAAATATTATTTTCAGAGCTCTAAAGCTATTTCCTATGGGTGACAGTGAAGTAGAATCTATTTAGGTTGATTTTCCACCCATAATTTGTACATATACCTAGTTTTAAATAATCTATTTGAAGGTTTGGCTCCCAGGAAAATCTACACCAGATCCCACCCATATCCTAACCCACCTAAAATTGTGAATAATCCTGAGAAGTTGATTAGGAAGAAGAGTTTTACAGAGAGCAAAGCAAGAAAAAATTATTTTCCAAGTGTTAATTCCCTTCCATTATGTTTTATAACTATTGAGGATATAGAATTTGACTTACCGTTTGAGCATAGTCTTTTCATAAATAAATCAGAAAGGTTTGTCCCTGAGGCCGTCTTTGATGAAAATATTTTGAAACCTTATATCTCAGCACATCATCTTGTCCTTTTAGATTCTAATAAAGATGCTATAAAACAATTTGAAAATTTTGAAGATTTGGTGTCTAAATTGAATCGGGCCACTCAGAAACCATTTATAAATAAATCAACTACTTTTTCTTCTTCTACCTCATCATCAACCCCTCCTACGGTTTCTCTTTTCACCATTGTTCCCATTTTATCTATCATCCAGAATCCTTTTATACCAAATCATCAAGTCATAATTCCACCTTCTTTACGACCCCTAACATCCAACACGATTACAGTTTCATCCTCTTCTCATCTTCCAGTGATGGCAGCTCATTATGCTCCTCTGGTTTTACCAGCACAGCTGAATGCCATGCCACAAACTTATGGACAATGTATGCCCCAGTTTGGTAGCACTGGGCCTATCACATCACAAAAACACATATACAAGATGAATGACTTATTAGATTTATAAGAATTTGATGATGCTGATGTGAAAATGAGGCTCTTTGCACAAAGTTTGGCAGGGGAAAATAAAAATTGGTTCAGGGGATTACCATCACGTAGTATTGTAGATCTAGAACAATTTCACCAAACTTTCCTTTAAAGATGGGAAGTAAAAAATAATCCTCTTCAAATCCTGGCAAAATATGAGAGTCTAAGGAAAGCTCCCAGTGAAACATTTCAATATTATTGCACTAGATTTAACAATGTTTACAATTCTATTCCAACAACAATACAACCCTCACGAGGGCTAGCTTTAAGATGATTTCTAGATGGATTTGATGTTGATATGTCTTATCAATTGAGGGAAAGGAATCATGCTAACTTAGAAGAAATGAAAAGAAATGAAAAGAAATGTTGTTAGTGTAGAAGCAAATTTGTTAGCCAAAAGAGAAAAGTTAAAGATTGAAATAAGGGTGACTATTAAAGAAGAACCTTCTTCCTCTTCATAAGATGCAAAGCTAGACACCATAGTTATAACAATGGAAAGGATTATGGACAGAATGATTTTGACTGACAGGGCTCCACCAAGAGAACCACAATGGGGTCCACAGATCAGGAATCCTAACTTTAGAAGGAACCCACCCCACATTAAGCAAAGAGAGCAAAGAGCCTTAGCAGATCAGCAACAATTCAAACCTCCTTTTCAAGAGAATTATGCAGATGAAGAAACTGAGAAACTAGATGATCCTAAAGAGAATCAGAATAATCTTTTTGTGGAAGGAGAAATGGATACTATTTTCTTTACCAAGGAGGAACAATATGTGTTCTTGTTATCACAGACAGAAGTCATCCCTGAAGAATCAAATGATTATAAAAAAGGATATCAAAATTCTATTATTGAAGTGCACAAATAGTACAATTTGAGAAGCAAGAAGGTTGCAACAAATCCTCCCAAGAAGATTCAAGTTGATACACCTTCCACTAGCCAGACAAAGGATGATTCCCTAAAAGAGGTTTCTCAAAAACAAGATGTAAGTGTTGAAGAGGTAGAAAATCCTTAGTATTCTTCAGTATTAAAAATGAATTAGCCAAAGTCAAAATTTCTAATCCTCTAACAGAATTGATTAATAAGAATGTCTATAGAACTCTAGTCATGAAGGCACTAAAGATAGGGAAGGGAATAGACATAGTGAACTTAAGTGATGACCAACCTAAATTATTATTTGGAACTAAAGTTGAAGGGAAGTCACGGGATGGTAATGTGCCACCATTATATGTTATCTTAAACATTCATGACTACATTTTACACAATTCCATGTTGGATTATGGGGCTTTGCATAATCTCATGTCTATAGTCATTATGGAAAATCTAGGATTGGATTTAACAAGACCCTATAAATACCTTTACTCCATTGATTCTAGAAAAATGAGATGCTTGTGTCTCATCAAGGATTTATATGTGACTTTGGCCCAAATCCCAGAAAAGAGTGTGGTCATGGAAATTGTTGTAGCTGATATAACTCCTATATGTGGAATGCTCCTGTCAATATATTGAGGGGAAAAGTTAACAGGTACCTTACAGATGGACATGTCCTATGCAATTATTCATGCCTTTGGTCAGTAGAGGAGATTGTATAAGGAAACATTGATGAAATATATGGTAACCAAAAAAGATAAACCTGATAATTACCCACTCTATTTTGTGCATTCAAACATGGACTCTTTCATTCTGTACAATGATATATGTGAAGAAGAAGAAATGTCAGATATGGAAAGTAAATCAAGAAAAATATAGGATGTTAAATATAAGACTAAAACTAAATATGAAGAGGATGAAGCCCTTTGAAATATGGATTTTGATGGGGTAGTCAGTAAGGATGGAGCGGGGGCAGGTGTTTGGGTCTTGAACTCAAAAATATGCATATCAAAGGCATATCCTTACAAGCATAATTTTCAATGTACCAACAATATAGATGAGTATGAATCACTTATTATAAGATTATAGGTATTGAATAGGTCAAAAGCTAAAATGATTTTTGTACATGGTGATTCAGAACTCATCATTAATCATATTAAAGGTGAGTATTCAACTAAACATCCTAGGCTAAGTGCCTACATAAATGATGTTTTGGATTTTTTGGAATGTTTTCCAGAGTATCAATTGTCTTTGATTCATAGGAGTCAAAATATCTTAGCTGATGCATGGGCTACCTCAACCAGTACCTGTAAGATTCCTTTCCATCCCAATGAAAAATATGAGATTGAAGTGAAACATAGACCCATTGTACCTAATAATATTACATATTGGCAAGAGTTTTGTAGTGATAAGAAAGTAGATTTATTTTGTACTTAAAGGAATCATTTGAGAACGTACATATTGATACAGAAAATCATGTAGATAAGGATATATATGAAACCAGGTTGAACCAGATTACTAAGGATTCATAGGAGCTTGAAATCATACAATTAAAAGATAATGTGTAACCAAGGGATTTGGTGCCACTAGAAGAACTATTTGATTTTAATTATGTGGCTTAAAAGCCCAAGATACAACCTATAGGAGTCGAAGTTGAGGACTGTAATATAGGTACTAAAGATAATCCAAATATTGTAAATCTTTCCAAGTCTTTACCTCCTAAAGAAAAACATAAATATATTGATTTACTGAAACAATACTTCGATGTGTTTTCATGGGGATACAGAGATTTAAAGGCCTATGATACCAACTGTATTCAACATACTATTCCCATTAAAGAGGACCAAAAACCTTTCAAATAGAAATTAAGGAGGGTGAATCTAGTTCTTTTACCTTTAATAGAAGAATAGGTATGAAAAGTTTTTGATGCTAAAATTATTGTACCTCTGAGGTTTTCAAAATGGCTATCAAATCTGGTACCAATGAGGAAAAATACGGGGGACATAAGATTATGTGTGGATTTCCAATACTTAAACAAAGTTTTTCTCAAAGATAACTCCCCTTTACTGAAAATGGATCATATTCGATAGAAGGTAGTGGGTCTAGCAGAATTTCATTACTTGATGGATTTTTAGGTTACAACCAAATTCTGGTACATCCATAAGATCAACACAAAATGGTTTTCACAAAACCATGGGGAACCTTCATGTATGTGAAGATGCCCTTTGGGATTATGAATGTAGGAGTGGCTTTTCAGAGAGCAATGGATATTGCTTTTGTAGATGAGAAGGATAGATTTATTGTGATTTATCTAGATGACATCACCGTGTTCTCCAAAACTAATGAAGATCATCTCTTTCATTTAAAAATAGTTTTTGAGAAATGTAAGAAATTTGGTATTTCCTTGAATCCCAAGAAATATATGTTTGGCTTAGAAGAAGGTAAACTAATTGCTCACATAATTTCAAAAGATGGTATCAGAATTGACCCAACTAGAATTGAAGCTATTATGAAAATTGATCCACCTAGAAACAAAAACGAAGTGCAATATTTCATTGGTAAAATAAATTTTCTAAGGAGATTTATTCCAAATTTAGCTGAGATCTTAAGAGCCATCACAAACATGTTGAATAAGTACAATGAAATGGAATGGAATGTTGAAGCCAAAAAATCATTTAGTGATGTAAAGGCAGCCTTGACCTATGATCCCTTTCTGATTAGCCCAGATTACACTAAAGATTTTATTATTTTTTCCTCTGCTTTAGAGAACAATATTGCAACAGTGTTATTACAAAAAAACAAGGAGGGACATGAACAACCTATAGAATTTTTCAGCAGATCTTTAAGAGATGCTTCATTGAAGTATAATATCATGGAAAATAAATCTTTTTCTTTAGTAAATTCCTTGAAATATTTTAGAGTGTATGTATTAAATTCTCACATAGTTTTTTATGTTCCAAGTGCAGTAATAAAGGAAATCCTCATTCAGACTGATCCAGATGGAAAAATAGGTAAATGGATAGCAGTAATATTGGAGTATGACACATAAATAAAGCCTACAAAACTTATCAAAGGTCAAGGATTAGCCAAATAAATGGCCGAGTCAAATTTTCATACATTAGACATCAAATTTGTAGCTTCTCTTGATGAACAAGAGGATTTGGCAACTCCATAGGTATCATAAAATTTTGTTACTTCTCCCTAGTATGCAAATATTGTGTATATTTTTCAGCATTTACAAGCTCCACTTGGTTTGACAAAAGCCAAGGCAACATTTCTCAAATTGAAAGTTGTAAAGTCCTACATTTTAGATCAAGCTTTGTATTGGGAGGATGTTGGAGGTATTTTATTAAATTTTTTATTGAAGGATGAAGCAGATAAGATCATGGAATAATTTAATCAAGGTGACTCCAAAGGACATATTTACTGGAAAACCACAGAAAACAAAATCTTGAGTGCTAGTTTTTACTGGCCTACTTTTTTTCTGACATTCATAAAAAGGTGTCAACTTGTCATCAGTGTCATATTTTTGAAGGCATGAGAAAACTCTTACCTTTACCTCTGAAACCTATCTCAGTGGAGGTGCCTTTCCAACAATGGGGTTTATATTTTATAGGAGAAATTCATCCAAGTTATTTAACTCAACACAAGTGGATCCTAACAGAAACATACTACTTCACCAAATGGATAGAAGTAGTTCCTACTTGGAAAGCTACAAATTTTGTAATCAAACAATTCATTGAAGGTAACGTTCTGTCCAGATTTGGTTGTCCCCACAAAATCATCACATATAATGCTGCTTCTTTCAAATCTAAAAGGATGATTGAGTTCTGCAACAAATATCATATAATATTAGGAAATTCTACTACCTACTATCCTCAGGGAAATGAGTTAGCAGAAACTTCTAATGAGAGCCTAGTCAACATCATTAAAAAGTTACTGTAGGAAAACAAGAAATATTGGCACAAAAAATTGATAAATGATCTATGGGCTGATAGGATAAGCACAGAGAAATCAATTGGTATCTCGCCTTTCGAATTGGTTTATGGAATAGATGTAGTTTCTCTTATTTCCCTAGGAATTCCAGTACTAAAATTGTTGTAGGAAATAGAAGAAGAACCTAATGATGCTTAGAGAAGGATAAACCAATTGATACATTTTCAACATAACAAAGAAGAAGTCTACAATAATACATAGGCGATTTAGGATAAAATCAAAAGAATTCATGATAGGAGAGTCAAAGCAAATGATTTCCATCTAAATGGCCTTGTTCTAAAGTGGGATGCTAGAAATGAGGAGAAGGTAAAACATGGAAAGTTTGATAGTTTATGGAAAGGACCTTACAAGATTGGAGTTTTTCATGGAACCAATGCATTTCTATTAGAGGATCCGACTGGAGAAACACTATCAAGAGGACCTATTAATGGTAGGTTGCTCAAACACCACTTCACCTAAGTTCAGTTGATCACAAAATACATCATTGTGTATATCATTTTATTATTCAATACTATAGGCGTGGGTGGTTGTCATCAGAAATTGAAGCCCAGGGTGAAGGCCCGAAGTTTCCGATGAATTGTTGATATATCTATGATTTTCAATTTACAAAGTTTAGTCTTATTTTTTGATGTTGAAATAATTTCCCAATGGAGAATGCTATTGATATACAATGTTCTTGACACCTCACAAGGAGGATTCCATCCCCATTGGAGCCATTGTTATGGTCCTATAATATAGGTAATCAAAGTTTGTATGTCCAGTTATTTATTTTGAGAATTTGTTGGTAAAGTTTAGCCTATAAATTCACCATGTATTATAGTCTAAATTATTTTTTTACTAAGGTATCAAATTTATCAATTCATTGAAATTATGTGTTCCAAAAGAGGTCCATTAGTCTTGATTTGAATTGTAATGTCCCTAAGGGAACATCAACAAGTTTCCATGAGTGTCTTGTCATGAGGGAATGTTTGACAAATTGATAGTGGTTGTGCTAGTATTGTGCATCTAGATTGGCAAGAATGTCTGCTACAATGTATGGATCAAAAGGATTCTTGTGGTATTTACAGGCTTCATGTAGAGGATCATAATGTTAGGTGTGTTTTTAGTTTTCCAAAGGGAAAATGAGTAGATAATTTGCAGTCATTTTCCAAGTAGAAAAAGGACTCAAAGCCTAAATCAAACCCTCTCCATCGGAAATTTTTCTGAACAAGCTTTCCAATGGTATATGGAAGTCCTAGAATGGACTCCTGGATCAAAATATATGGCATGTTGAAGTTAAAGGTTTCAAACCTTTGAAAGGAAGTAAAAATAGCATATCGGATGTCTGTGAAACATCGCATATCACATTTCGGAGGTTAGGGGCACATTGGCGATTGGAAATTGAAGGTCCAACACAAGTTGCAGCATTAAGCATATTGATGATCGCAACAACAGAGGACTATGGTGAATTGGTGATCGGTGAGGTCCAAGGCATATCGTATATTAGTAATCGACAATCAATGGCTCAAAGAGTGTGATCACATTTCAAAAGTTTGATATGTGAAGTTGCAGCATGAAAGCATCGATAGCATTAAACCACCAAGGAACCATCGAAGAATATTAACAAAGAAATCCATTACAAAACCAAAGAAGTATGTGCCATTTTCTCTCTCCTCCAATGGGACGCATGGTGGAATATGATTGGTTCCAATAAAGCTATGTGGTCTCTGACGTCAACATGACATGGTGGTACAACATAAACATGATAGGAATTTTTGGTGTTTTAAGGGGTCGTAAGGGGGAAAATAAGGGTGACACATGTCACCACTCACGAGGTTCCATATGGTAGTGATGACATCATATTGGAGGTTGCAAATTAGAGGTTGAGGGATATTAGTACTTTATAAAATTTGCCACTTGAAATTTTTCCGATCAAAGGGAGCTCTGATATTGGGACTAACATGCAATCATGAAGACTTAAAGAATCAAGAGCTGAAACACTTAACAAAGGAAAATCATCCCTGACAGGACTCTAAATGCCTTACCACCTTAAGGCTAAGCACCAAGTCACATCCCTCAGTCTTATGGAGAAGAAATGAAGGAAGGGCCTGAAAGAAAAAGGGGCCAAGGGAACATCATGACTTGTTGTTTTGTAACATATTTTAGTTAAATGGTCTCGATGAAGTAAAATATCTGAAGTGGCATCATGGAAATATTACAGGGCATAAATCACTTTGGTAATGTAATATAGGAAAGGTAAGAAGACGAATGGGTCAACAACTGTAATGAAAAAAGTACAAGAGGCTGAGGAATATTGGTGAAACAATAAGCAGAAGATTCTTCGATAAGTCCATGCAGAAGTGTCAACAAATGTATGAGTCAGAATATATTGAATCACAAGGAAAAAGGGATAGTAGTTTGGAATGGACAGTCAACAAACTAGTGTGAAAGCAACTACAACCACTCTAGATTCCAAGGCAAAGGATCAACATTAATAAAACAATTTATAGTTTTAAAGGTTAAAGATTTTCTAGTAGAATTGAAGAAGAACGAAGGAGAAGTTGCAGAAGGACCTGTTATGATAGCAGAAATGCTAAAACTACAATTAGGGACCTATTCTACTTTCAAGGGAAGAAATTGACTAGATATTTCTTTTTCCTGAATGCAAGCATATTTTCCTATAATTATTCTAGGACATACAAAATATTTTCTAAGTTTATCTTTTGCATACATGAACTTGAGAGATATTTAAAATGTCTCTATTTATGTAATTATGTGATGACTACTATTTGGCAAAATTGTTATGTAAAGCGCTATATAAACAATTTATGAATATGTAAAAAAGGTTGGAACTTGTATGAAGAAAAGAAATGCATATTGATGTAAGTCATGGATTGTACTCAAACTGATCAATTTATAGAAACACAAAAAAAATTTGTTTCAGGATTCCCCTGTCAACCATTTAGTGATGTGTTCTTTCATGTAAGATTGTTTCTTTTCCTCAATTTCCATATGCTTTTTCCTCCTTATTTTTACAAGAATATTAAGGGCTGAATTTTCTTAAGCATACTCTACTCTGGCTTGTTAACAATACCAATTTTTTCTTTCTAATATTAAGTATAGAATTCATCTCAGCATGCTCTATATTTAATTGAACTGAGATCATATTCATCTTATTCACACCAAAAGCATTTTATAAGATCTAAGATTTTTCCTACCCTGCCCTGTTATAGTTTGTTATTTTTATGATTGATTATTCAAAATCTTATGACTCCATGCCCAATGGAATTTTTCAGCATCTTTCAACTAAACTTTTTTTGAAAAACCAACTCGAACTTAAATAACTAGCCTAAAATAAAAAGCAGAAATCTAAATCATACAGAGAGATCCCTCTCTGAAGCTACAAGGGTTAGATCCCAACTTTAATAGTGGTTTTTTGGTTACATTTCTAGTTTTCTTCCTTAGCCTAGGAAAACGATAGAGTGATAACATAGTGGGAAACACAAATAGATACTTACAGCAACATATTACTTCACCAAGCGGGTAGAGTCCATTCCTACCAGTAATGTAACCGATATGGTGGTTATTAAGTTCATCGAGGAGAACATCTTATGAAACCAGCTCACAAAAAGATAGAAAAGAGAGATCAACGCCTTAGAATTTAGCCTCTTCGAGGGGGCAACCTCCTTTACATTACATAAATGAACAATTCTTGGATGATACAAATGAAAAGACCTCCTTTCTATATATAGGAGTCTAGGGGGTCATAACATAACCAGAGCCGACATAACAATAATAATGTAAGGGCACAATAATAATAATAGTGGGCTTCTATGGGGCACAATAGTAACAATATGGGCACTACATGGGTACATCAATATAATAAGTGGGTTGTACTAATAACAATAAGGGGTGACACTAGTAGTATAGGGGCCTAACACAAACTATGCAGAAATTGCTAAGCTTATTCAAAGTCTTTTAAAGAAGGATGCAAAGTTTATATGGAAAGATGATAGTAAGAAATCTTTTAAGGAAATCAAAGGTTCTATCACTAAAGCTCATGTTTTAGGCAGCCCAGATTATTCAAAGGAGTTCATGATTTTCTCTTTCGCCTCAGAGGATACTATAACAACTATTTTGCTTCAGAAGAATAAAGAAGGTCATGAGTAACCGATTGCTTTTATGAGTAGAGCACTTCAGAATTCCGAATTAAATTATAGTAACATGGAAAAGCAAGCATATGCCTTGGTCAAGTCTCTTAAGCATTTTAGGACATATGTGGGATATTCTAAAGTTATAGCTTTTGTCCCGCATTCTGCTATTAAAGATATATTAACTCAAACTGATTGCTTAGGGACTAGAGCTAGGTGGGTCATTAAGATTCAAGAGTATGATTTGGAAATTAGACCCACTGAGCTTGTTAAGGGTCAAGGATTGGCCCAAATGTTGGCTGAAGGTAATGAGAAGGCTTTAGGCTTGATTTGTCAAAATAATTCTTCAACTTCACCTGGGCTTCAAAGGTTAGGAGAAATTGAATGATACAAGGACATTATTTATTATTTGCAAAATCTTACATGTCCTAACCATCTAGTTTCTCATAAGAGAAGAGCTCTAAGATTGAAAGCAACTAAGTATTGCATCATGAAGGGTGGCCTTAGATGGAGGAATCCTGAAGGAATAATACTTAGGTGTGTGGACGAAGTTGAATCGAAAAAGTTTATCGTTGAATTTCATTCAGGATTTTGTGGTGGTCATTACGCTGCAAAGACTACTGCCCACAAAATCCTTGGAGTTGGTTACTATTGGCCTTCGATCTTTTTTGATGTGCACAAGTATGTTAGATGTTGCCAAGCTTGTCAACTATTCACTGGGAAGAAAAAGTTAGTAGCCCTGTCCTTACAACTTGTTGTTGTTGAAGCTCTTTTTCAACATTGGGGTCTAGATTGCATTGGGAAATTCCATGAGAATTCTAGTAATGGCTATTCATGGATCTTAATTGCTATTGATTACTTTACTAAGTGGGTTGAAGCTATTCCTACTAAGAATGCCACTGAAAAGGTTGTTATGGACTTTATTGAAGATAAAATCATTACTGGATTTGGTGTCCCTGCTAAGATTACTACCGATAATGCCAAGGCTTTTAGTTCTTCAGAGTTTTCATCATTTTGTTCTAAGTATGGCATTGTCTTGTCTCATTCATCTAACTACTATCCTCAAGGAAATGGTCTTGCAGAGTCTAGTAATAAAAATCTTATAACTATTATCAAAAAGATAGTAGGAGACAATAAACGGGCTTGGGATAGCAAAATCAAGTATGCGCTGTGGGCAGATAGGATTACAAAGAAGAAAGCTATTGGTAAAAGTCCTTTTGAATTGGTCTATGGCTTGGATGTAACTCTTCCTATGCACACATAAATTGCCAACTTATCAACTCCTTCAACATTTCTCTATTGACAAAGATGTTGTTCAACACAAAATTGAGCAAATTGTGGAATGAGATGAAACTCGTATAGAAGCTTTTGATAATGTGTAAAAATCAATCTAATGTTAAGAAAAGTTTTGATAAATCATCTCGAGCTAGATTTTTGCAGGTTGGAGACATGGTGCTACTCTGGAATCGCAAGAATGAGAAATCAGGAAGTCATGGAAAGTTCAACAGCTTGTGGCTAGGACCTTATATCATCAGAGGACTTGCTGGACCAAATTCGTTTCATTTGAGCACATTGGATGGTGAACCACTAGACTTACCTGTGAATGGCCAGATGCTCAAATTGTTCTACAAAGATGACATCTGATGCCATAAGGGCATCTTTTGTATTGTATTTCTAACCTTACGCCTTGTTATTTTAGATTTTGTTTCAACATTTTTGTTTCTGTCCTTTAATAAGATTTACTTTTCATGTCAGAAAAATATTTTGGAGCTTCTATTTCATGTGCTTAATGTTATATGATGATTTTTTGATTATATTTGGATGCACGCTATTTATATGAGCTTGTGTGTTGCTTGGGTGCAGATTTTGGATTCTCACATTCCTTCAGTGAAGCAACGTGTCCCCATGTAGAGCCAGATGTTGACCACTCTGTGTCAACTACACTGTAGCAGTGCACTTTTTTGCAAAAGAATTATCTCATGTTTGAGCAGTCAAATATCCAGGATTCATCAGTCATCAGTGTATCAGAGTTATAAACCCATTCTGCAATGTTTGTGATGTAAATGATTCTAATAAGACCATATACGTATGTAACAACCTAGGTAAGCCTATTATTTTGGTGAAAATTTTCATCCTAGGAGGTTTTTCGTTTAACTGATTCATCCGTATTTAAAAAACACAAATGATCGGAAGAGTTTTTCTCTCTAGCCTCACCCCAAAGCTAGGGTGGAATTTATCTTCAAGGTCTTAGGTGAGTCCTAGTGTTCTAGTCGAGTCTTTTGTAAAAGTGATTTGGGAATAATTTAAACTAATTGGCCAAATTATTCTGTTACAAGTCACTTGGTCCATCAAATTATATTGGTCGTAGAATTGTTGTTAAGGGTCTATGGCTAAAGGTGTTTCCCCCTTTCAAGGGTTGAGTTAATTCTAATATCTTGATGTAAAAATATTTTGGTGCATGGTCTATCATACTTAGACACAATGGCTTAAATATTTAAGGGTGAAATAAATTATTAATACCCTTTAGTAGCAACCAATTAATTTTTCTGGCCAAAATAAATTAAAATTCTAAGCTAGAAAATTAATTGATTTTTATTTTTGGTTTTCCGGCAAAAAAATGGTTAAATAATTAGCGAGAATTTGGTCAGAAAATAAAAATGAGAGAAAAATAAATTCTCTCCAAGTGAAAAATATTAAAAAGTGAATGTGCACTTTTCAAGAGGGGAATCTCCACAAATCAAGCAAGAAAATATTCAAGAAAATATTTTTGACCTAGGCAAAAGGAATTAATTCCCAGGAAAATCGATTTCTTAATGAAAATCGAATTCATGGTCCAAGTTGGTTATAAGAGAATAGGGGTTTTTCGAGGAGAAAATGTTAGGAGATACAAAGGGCAACATCAATGAATTCGAATTATCTCTCAAGCAATCAACGGTGGAGATTATTTTGACATGTATCAAGCATTTAATGGTGCACCTTCATGTAACTAGCCGTTATTCACTTGGAAGCCTCCAGAGCTCTCGTTTTTTCTATATAAGGAAGCATATGCTCCTCATTGTATCATCTCTCGATGATGTGCTCTAGCTTTTGGTCTTGAAGCTTTCTCTATTTTGCAATAATAATACACAAGTCTTTGGGGTGAAAATTTGTGGCTTTTCTCTTATGGATATGGTTATGAATATTGAGCTTAATTTCCTACTCGTAATTTTATTTGTTACTTCATTTGCTTATATAGAACTACTAGTATATAACTATCTTACACTGATAATTAGATCTGGAAAATATTTTAGGATTGGAAGTGGCTAGTGTGATTTCGTTTGAGTTGCTAGAATTTTCTTCCATTATATTTGTCATGTCTCAGTTGGAGCTAACAAAATATTTCTAAGGCATGTAGAGAATGTTAAGTTGAAACAGATCTCAAGCGTAAGGGGATGCTTTTGCTGAAGTTAATCAACTCTTGAGTGATTCAGTAGGAGAGCCCATTTTATTTCACTTGAAAGATTTATCTGACGAATTTGTTGCAGGGTTTCTAGACTTTAGCTAGAGGAAAAAATTATTTATCTCATTTATCTCTTTTAAAATTATTGTGCTCAATAGAATAAATCTGCTATTTAAAGAGCTAATTACATTATTTGTAAATGACATTTGAATTATTTTTGTTTTAATCTTTTTGTAAATATAATATTTGTAGATATTTTACTTTAGTATTTGTAAATATTTCAAACTTCATTAAACATTAAAAATTAAAAAATAAAGTAACAAAAATAAAAATAAAAATTATTTGACCTTTATGCTTATGACTTTCTTTTATATATATTTGTGGTCTCCATAGGAACATCGTAGGTTTTGGCATTTCTTTTTTTTTACAAGTGTATTTGTGGGCCCATTCCTCACCCAACATAAGCGGTTAGCGTTCGAGGCCTCTATTTGAATTTTATTTTTTATTTTTATCCCTAAGCTAGGCAGTAAAGGACCGAGAACCTCTTTTCGTTTCAAAAAATTTGCATGTTTTCTTTAATTTTTGTTTGGTTCTCCAATTCAGTTTTCGATCTGGGTTTGATTTGCAGTCTCATAGATAAGTTTTGTGGCTCAGATTTAGGCTAGCGGCAGGGTTATAGAAACTTATAATTTTATTTCTAATCCTCATTTGTGTTGGCAGAAGCAAATTAAATTTTTTGTAGGGTTTCTCAATGATTTGAAAGCCTCATTTGACCAGCAAAATTTTTAAGTGGATTCACTCGCCTCATTGTCAATTCTGGCTTAGTCGCAGGCCTCTTTTAGAGGCTCAGTCCCCTTGGCTGCTGGATTATTAAAATCTCTTTCTCGTTGGGTATGATTTAGAGATTTATTTTGGGTTTTTGCAAGGTTTGTTGCCATCTCATAATTCTTTTTCTGTTTTGATTTTTTTTTTTTTGAAAATAATTTCTTTCATTTGTGGCATATTTCCCTTTAGCTGTGAGCTTTAGAGGAGCCTTTGTCCACAAGTGCGAAGAGTCAGATTGAAGGAGGGTTTTTCAACAAATTTTCAGATCTAAAGCTTGAAGAAATTCACCTAGAAATTGAAATCAAATTTAAGTCTAAACTCTAATTAATTCTCTGAGCTAGGTTGTGAACATTTTCTGCCCTTTTTCAGACTGGTTGTGAGCATTATTGGGTAACCAGTGGATCAATTTTTTTTGAAGGCTGAGAGCTCTTTGAGTGTTTAAACGTTAAATCAGTGCTTGGTAGCATTTGTATCATTCTTGATTACTGGTCTGATTTGGTTTGGAGGTATAAACTAACCTTCACTTATTTTTTTGTAGATTTATCATCATTTTTATTTGAGGGTTTCTCATGCTATTTTAAATGATTCAACTTTATTGTTTTGCAGAGATCTCAAACCATTTTCTAGTAGAGATTATTTATATTTTTCGGATTCTTGGACCAAGTTGACTGTAAGCTTATCCCTGTGAGAAAAATTGGTTGAACATATTTGTAATTTCATTATCTTGCAGGGTTAACTACTAATACTTGTGTGCAGGGCATTCTATCATTGGTTTTCTAATCTTCTTTTATAGCAAAGATAGACCTGGTATACTTGTCACCTATTTCATTTGAAGGGAGCTGGAATTTTAGTCCTCCTATTTGGAAAAGGTCTCCTCCCAACTATGCAAAAGTCTGACAAAAAGGAAGATTTAAAGTGATTATTTTGAGGGAGTTCTTAATAAATTCACCTTCAAACTTCAATAATTTCAAGACTAAAGCTTAATTAATTTATGAGCAATTTTCTTGACAGATTGTGAGCATTTGAGCCTTTTTGTTCTGTGCTGAAAGCATTTTCAACACTGGTGCAAGGAGATTACATATAAGTTTCAAGCTTTGGGAGCATTGAAATTTTCTTTTGAAGATGCTAAAGGCTTGAATGACTTGGGAAATTCATCATAATTTTTTATTTTACAGGCTGTAGGGTTTCAAAAGTTTGGTAGCAAGTCATTTGTTGTTAGAATCTATCACCTATTGACTTGTAATCTTGTTTTTTGGGTATACTGAGGTTTGAGGAGTGATTGGTCATTGTGAAAGAACTGTCATTCCTAATTCTCGTCAAGACATCAAAAGGCCTTTGTCTCTACCAAAAGGCTTCTGCATCTTTGTAACTCACATAAATAAAAGTTTATCTTTCTCTTGGGGAGCTTGGGATTTTCATCCCTTGGCATTCTGTTTCTTCTTGTTTAAAAATGAGAGTTTGTGTTTGGTTTTGTAACTCACTAAGCTGCTCATGCATCTCATCTCTTTAGCATGCTAGATCTAACTTCAATATTTGCATCTAAGTGTTTGGTATATTTGTTGTCTCTATTTCAGATGCAATTGTAGATCTAAATGGTAATTTCTTTAATTTCCTGTTAGCAAACTCATCTGCCATAATTTGCTTTTGTTTTAATCATATAAGCTAAGTGAATAACATCTTTAACTAGCGCTTCTTAAAAGCATTCTGAGTTTTGCTCTAAGTCAGCATTGTCCTTGTTGTTTCATTGATCATTGTCATTAACAAGTAACCTTGTGCTTTGAAGCATTTAGCTACTTTGTGATTACAAGTTTATTGGCATTTTACTTTCCTTGAAGCAACATTGCTATCATTGTAGTCCATTGAAAATCTTGCATTAATATTTGCATTCTAAAGTTAGATTTTGCATTCCACTTAACTTAGTTTGCATCTACCTATCTGGCTTTGTCTAATTTGGCATATTGTTATTTTGTGGGCACTCTATCTTTGTTTTGCTTGCTCATTGTCCATTGATATTGTTACATTTATTTGAGCATCTCTTTAAAAGCGAAGTAAAGGTTTCTTTTATTCTTGCAAGGTAGATTTTCTGCTCATCTTTTAATATTGTGTCATTTCCAATACTAATACTTGTCGTGCAACATTATTTATCTTGTAACTTGAAATATCTTGCAAGTTTTAAATCTCTTCTAAGCATTGTTATAAGGCACCGGTTTATCATTGTATCTAGTCATTGTCTTATTTATCTTATTGGGATTGTTCTGATAAATATTTACTTTGCTCTTTTAGTAATCAAGCTTGCTAAATAATTTTAATCAAGTTGCGTAGATAAAGAATTGCCTTGCCCTTAGTCTCTTAGACTTTTTGTTGCAACAAGTTTTCCCTTTCTAACTATCCTTAGGGACTAACCCCCTTAGATTTTCTAGGAGAAAGCTTAAACGAAGTGAGTAGGGAATAGGTGACAACCCCTACTTTGAGGGTTGTGCCTTAAAGATTATACCTTGCGGGGTTAGAAACTTTTCCTGCATTTAGGTGTACATCTTAGGCGACAACAAGTACAAACTAAGCCCACTCTTTCTGCCAAATGCCCCTATCAATCCATACTCAGAAGTATCCATGATAATTAAACCCAATACTCAATTATCAAATGACAAGACAAACCTTTAGATTTGGGAGGCCCACTTTCAGACATATGATCAATACAGGTGGGTGAGGGATCACATTGCTGGCTCAGGTGGCAGAGAAATGGCACGAGCTAGTAGGAGGCATCAAGGGGCTGCTGGTTGCTATCTGAGGCTCATCATGGAGAAAAATAATTCACCAGGGGATATCACCCACAAAGTGGTGGGTAACAGGGTGCATGCTTGCATGGTTCAATTCATCTCCCGTTGAAGCTCTTTATGCATGTGTCCAAATTCATTGTACTTACTCTTCTTCTAGAGTCTATATAAGAAAAGGCAGGGGTATAGGTTTATTCATTGAACAATAAACAATGAATTAGTTTGTTGTTGTTTTCCCGTAGCATATTTCATTGAAGAATTACTGAGCAAGCAGTAACAAACTTTGACAGTGTTGGAATTCTTTCTTATTTTTAGATCTTGGTAATCATTGCTGTAAGATCAATAATCACACATTTTAAAAAATTCTCAACCTTAATTTCGTTTTTGCAATTGAGTAAACATTATTAGATTGATATAAAATATATGAGATATTTATTGATGTTTGATTACAATTGAGGGCCCTGATATATATACGTAGTCGGGGTGTCTTTTCATTAATAGACATGTCTTTTCGTTATATATATAATATATATATATATATATTGTTGTACGTAATATAATATGTATTATAATTGTTGTCTGGAAGGGAATACCTTCTGATGCTATATAAAACATCAACACTCCTTAGCAAGGAAGGTATTCTTCCATGATGTTCTCCTCTAGCGGTCCCAATCATACCCAACCACTTCACATAGTATGTGTAGGACTAACACCATAGTCTTAAGACTACACTGTAAGTATCTATGATATTTCTCCTCTCCTAGTAGTCCCAATCACACCTAGCCAATTCACATGGTGTAGGAAAGACTTGTACCAAGCTACTCATTAGTCCCTCAGTCACTTCACATGGCTAATGTGGGAAACCCTTGGCCAGAGGGAGAGTATTTGCCCAATGTAGGAGAAACATCACAACTCCCTCTCAACGAGGGTGGACATTTTGCATCACACCAGGCTTGTCTTCGAAGTATTCAAACTTCACTTTAGATAAAGCCTTGGTGAGAATGTCTGTTGTCTGTTGTTTGCTCATCTGTGGATATGCACCGGAGTTCCACTACTCCTCTATGTACCATGTCTTAGATGAGATGGTATTTGATTTCTATATGCTTTGACTTGTCGTAAAAGTTTGGATTCTTTGAAAGCTTCACACAACTTTGATTATCACAGTATATCAAAGTTGGCTCTAACTCTAGATCAAATAACCCTGCAAGTAATTTCTGAAGCCACACTGCTTCACGACTTGAATCACTGGATGCTATATATTCTGCCTCTATTGTATTGAGTGCCATTAACAATTGTTTTCTGCTAAACCATGAGATCATACCTAATCCCAAACTGAAGCAACATTTTGATGTGCTTTTCCTGTCTATTGCACTCCCTGCCTAGTCAAAGTCTGTATAGCCTTGCAACTTTACTTCCTTATCTGAGACATAACTGAGTCCATATCCAACCATACTAGTCAGGTACCTCAATACATGCTTTGTTGCTACCAAATGTACATGCCTAGGCTCAATCATGTACTGACTCAATGTGTTCACTACAAGGTATATATCTGGCATGGTATTAACAAGGTACATCAAGGATCCAATCCACTGTCTATACATCATGGGGTCAACCAAATCTGAAGAAGAATCACTAAAGAACTTTAGATTCGTAACCATATGTCTGGCCATGGACTTGTAGTGCATCATCTCGAATCTTTGCAAGATCTTAACTGTATACTTCCCTTTGTTGAAGAATCAAGGGCAATTCTATGTAGTGTGATTCTTCTTGAATTTATAACAATTTGTGGAGTCTTTTTACTTTTCTTGTTAGCTTAATCTTCTTCTTCTTATTATTAATGCATGTGTGTGTACTTCATCAAATTGCTACCAAAAACATAAGAATAAGAACACAAGATGTTGGCTCTCTGCCAGGGCCAAAACCTCTCTTCTCTTGAGAGGAAAACCATTTAGTAAGTTTCTCTTATTGAAGCTTTTTATTGATCAACGCCAAACCCTAGACCCTTAACTAGAATGCCCTCCGAGCACAAGTCAAGTCCTTTCTCCTTTCTGCACTTTGTTCCCCGATACCTCCTTCTTCGGCACTTCGTTCTCCTCCTTCCAACACTTCGTTCTTCTTTCAACTGTTGGTAAACCTTGTTGCTCTAGATGAGATGCTTCTCTTCTATACTTCGAGATATCCTTCACTTATGTAGACACCTTCCTTCAAATGAGATCCTTCTTGAGATGTAGGTGTAGACTGAAGTGATTGTACAACAACCGTAGATTCTCGCACGTGTGGGGGTTTTACTTGATGTTGTATACCCTTCTCTCCTTCGCTTGAGTACCCTTCTTCTACGCTTGAGTAGGTCTTGTAGGCCTAAATTTAACCCCAAACAATGAGAGATAGTTGACTATTTGTTGTTGTTGTCATAGCCGCAGAGACAACCTTCCTTTCCTTGCACGTGTGGCTGTAACTTGCCCTAGAACATTCCTCTTAGGCTCGATTATGTATCCTTCTTCTTTGTTGCACTTGGAGACCTCTTCTTCGTCCTTCGTTACCCTTTACTTTCCTCTTTTTCTTTGCAGATTGCAGAGATGTGAATGCATTTTCTTTGGAGGAGTGGACAACCTCTATATATAGAGGACTATCCCTCCTTTAGGCCGACTTGTTGTTTGTAGGCCGACTTACTATCTTTGCTTTGGATGGCTTCTTTGGTGGTGTTACATACTTGGAGGAGACTTGACTTTGCTTGGAGGGTTATCCTTTGACTCTTATACAAACATATACATGGTGTAACATGCCCTTAAGGTCTTGAACATTTTCTTTTGACCATTTGACTCACCTATAGCACTTTAATATGTGCTAGACCTATTTCAATGAGCAAGAAACTGATTGACATATATTATAAAATAATATTTTTTTCTTGAATAAATACAAATATCAAAAGTACATTTATGAAGACCGAACCTAGTTACATTTTCTTCAACACCCTTGGCTAAGGAAGATCTCATCTGGTCTCTGCCACACTTCTAATCCCAAGAAATAGTGCATTAAACCCAAATCCTTCATTTTGAACTCTAAAGTGAGCTCCATCTTGCACCCATCTATGAGGTTCTCCTCCCCTGTAAGAAACAAGTCATGTACATATAGTACTAATATCAAGGGCAACCATCTTCAACCTTGTGGTAAAGGTTGGGATCTGCATTACTCTTGGTAAACCCCAAGCTCATCAAATAACTATCTATTCTGGCATACCATGCCCTGGGTGCTTGCTTAAGCTTGTACAAAGCTTTCTTTAATTTACAAACATGGGACTTCTTCCCATGGATCACCAAATCTTGTTGTTGCTCTATGTACACTTCTTCAATTACACCATTCAGAAAGGCAGTCTTTACATCCATCTGGTGTAATTTCCAACCCATAATAGAAGCAATAGAGATGATAGATCTAATAGAAGTGTACCTAGATATTGGGGCAAATGTTTCATTATAATATTTTCCCTCTTTCTGGGAGAATCCTTTAGCGACAAATCTAGCCTTATACTTTTCTGTGCTGCCATCTGTGGCATGCTTGATCTTGTAGATTCATTTTGAAGTCACCATTGACTTCCCTTCTGGTCTCAAAACCACGTCCCACACATCATTTTTCATGATAGATTGGTATTCTTCCATCATAACATCCTTTCACACTTGCAGTTTTGCGGCTTCCTCAAAAGTGGAAGGTTTTGCTCCACATAGCTGGAAAACTTGTGTGGTCTCTTGCTCTCTCTGAAGGAGCCTCTAGGAGCTGCATGTTTTTTTGCTTCCAGCAATGTGTTTCGAAGCGATACTGGTCTCTTCTTTATGACTGTAACCTCTTTGGGTGGATCTACTGGCACCTCTGGCTCCACTGTCTCATCTTGATCTTTTGGGATATGTTCTTCTGGAGTAGAGTCAATCATCACTGTATCCTTGGGAGCCTCTTTCTCCTCTTTGTCCTTGTCCATGTGAGACTCTAGATTTCCTGAAAGTTTCCTCTTCATCAAAGGTGTCATCTCTGTTAATCTCAATCTTTCTCTGTTCGGAGATGTATATTCTATAAGCCTTTGAAGTCTCACTGTATCTGACGAAGGTGCGCTTCTTTCCTGAAGGCTCTAGCTTCATTCTCTTTTCCTTGGGAACATCTATGTACACTGGACAACCAAATATCCTCAAGTGGCTGACTTTTGGTTTCTTCCCGATGAATACCTCTTTTGGTATCTTGTTCCCCAATATCTTATGAGGACTTCCGTTCCGAACATATACAGCTATTCTGGATGATTCTGCCCATATAGATACATGGGTTACGGGTAAGTTTTGGTCAGCGATCATTGCTTTAGTTGCTTCTACAATTTTGTTCTTTCTCTTTGCAACCCCATTTTGTTGGGGTTTGTAGGAACTAGGAAGTTTCCAACTCCCTCTTAATCCCTGCTTCTCTGCAAAAGTCTTTGAACTCATTTGAGGTGTATTCACCTCCATTATCTGTCCTGAAAACTTTAATATTTCTTCCAGAGAGATTTTCTACTAAAGCCTTGAATTCTTGAAACTTGTTGAAAAATTCATCTTTTTCTTTCAAGGAATAGATCCATGTTTTGCGTGAGAAATCATCAATAAAAGTGACATAATATAAAAAGTTACTTAGAGATGGTACAATCATTTATCCACATACATCTGAATGTATAATGTCCAGGATCCCCTTGGATCTATTATTACTGCTTGGAAAACTTCCCTTGGCATTCTTGCCAAGTGCACAACCTTTGCATACTCCATCATGCTCTACTTGCATATCTGGTGGACTTGTGGCCATTTTACTCAAAACTGGCAAGGTTCTATAGTTGAGGTGAGCAAATCTTCGGTGCCATAGCTTGCTGGAGCTAATACTATTGTGTACAAGAGCTTGTGTTGGGTGTCCCTTTAATTTATACAATCCTCCCTCTCGCACACCAATCACAATGGCTGAATGATGAATCTATATTTGAACCCATAGGCCATAGAAAGACTTGGCCATCAACAAAAGCTACTCTGAAGCCTCGATCTTCTAAAGTAGAGATAGAGGGAAGATTCTTCTTTAATTCTTGCACAATCAACACATCTTTTATTTGAAATGGAGTTACCTAAATCAAGTTGGTAGGATGTTTGTCCCACTCCTTTTACTGCATGCTTTGAATCATCTCCAAGTTCCACCTGAAAGGATGAAGTCCTTTTTTGTCAAATTTGTAAAAGAATTTCGGAACCCAGTCATGTGCTTGGAATCACCACTGCCTACTAGCCAAATATCGCTTCCTTGAGTGATGGTGTCTGTGAGAGCTGAGACAAAGACATACTCTTCATCTTTTGTCTCGTCTTTTAAGTTTTTATGAGACATAGAATCCTCCATATCTGCTGCATGTGCATGATGTTTTATTTTTTCCTTTCCCTTGAGAACACTGGTAAGCAAAGTGTCCCAACTTCTGACAGTTGTAACACCTAATCTTAGATACATCCTTCTTGTGATCTGGAACTGATCTTCTATTTTTCTTCAGATTGTTGTTTTTCTTTCTTTTCCTTTCTTCACATGAGCAGCAAGAGCTCGATTTTCTTCATCATTGGTCTTCTGTGCCTTAAATATCAGTCATGATTCTTCTTGAGCACAATCTGTCCATAGCATATCAAATTTAGGTAATTTCTTTCTTGCACAAATTATTTGAGCAAATACATCCCAAGAAGAAGGAAACCATTTAGAGTTGTAGTCACAAGCTCTGCAACATCCACTAAATCTCCAATAACTGCTAGCTGATCCTTGATCTGAGAAATCCTTGTGAAGTAGGTAGAAACTGAATCTGATTTATTCATCATTACATTTCTGAGTTGATACCTTAGAGTTAGATTCCTGCTTGTATTCTTGCTTTCATATAATCTTGATAATGCATCAAACATTTCTTTTGGTGTCTTCAATTTTGATACATGAGGAATCGAGTGGTCTTTGATTGAATCTGACAAGATCCTCTTGGCCTTGATCACATTCTTCTTATGCTTTGCCTTGCCCTCTTCCTCTTTTGGTTCTGGGAGGTCTTTCTTGACATAATTCAAGAGCACATTCCCTTCCATTTGAAATTGTCTGCTCCATCTAGCCTATCTTCTACTCTGAAATTGGACACCATCTTGTAAATGGAAAATTAAATTAACTTATTTCCAACTATGGAGTAGTGTTTTTTTTATCATGACCCTCACTTTAAGAAAGCCTTTTGTTTTGTTTTATATGGTAGGAACTAACATAGGCCAATGGTTTATATATATATATATATATATATATATTGTTGTACATAATATAATATATATTATACATTGTTGTCCAGAAGGGAATACCTTCCGCTGCTATATAAAACATCAACAGAGAGTCCATCTACTGAGTTTCTTTTTTATTTTTTCACAGCTATTTAGCAAGTACGCTGTAATTCTTTTTTTAGTGACAGTGATTTGATTTAGGATAGTCCTGTGAGTTTCCAATTTAATTGTTATGCAGTATGTCTTTATAGTCTGTAGCATTATTAGAACAACAATTTTGAGTGGCTTTTAGGTTTCACTGTTTCAGCTATCTAGTAGTTTAGAAATTCTTCTAGTGTGAAGTCTGGTGACCATGGTTTAAAAATATAACAGCTATGTGCCATGTGAAACAATCAACATCATCTATCGGAATGTGAAGACTATTGGGCTCTAGTTTGAAGATAACTGTTGTAACTTTTCAGCGAAAGAAATGAAAAAAGGTTGATGCTTCTCCAAGTTTTCACTAAAAGAATGTTTGTTCAACCTGAAATGCACTTGAAATATCATAGAAAAATACCTTTGTCCACACTTTTATGCATTTCAAATCTTCTCGTTCACAAAAATCTAACTTCAACATCCTTAATGTACTCAAATGTGTTATATGTGAAGATTGACAAAAGTTAGGTTTTGGGAGGGTTATCCATAGAAGAAAGCAGGGATGGTGGGACCCTCACCTTGCTTTAAAGATTAAAAAAAAATAGTTTTCTATTATTTCTTCTTGTGTGTTCTGAGTACCCGTAGTTTTGTATGCTTGGGCAACCCCATGTACCGGAGCATCTGATTTTAGAAAGGGCCATCACTAGTGAAGCCCGCAGGTACTGCAGGCATACAAAGGGTGGCGAGGGACATTACTGATGAAGTTCCGAAGTCCAGGGACCATATAGAAAGTGTCCCTGTGGAACACTAGAAAATAGTAATCTATATGTATTTTAAAGGCAAGTCAGTAACTGTAGAAACAAAGCTGTTTCCACTGAAGTGATATTGTACACTGCACCTTCTTTGTAAACCTTATTTAAAAGTTGATAATAAATAAAGACTTGTTCTTAAAACTACCTGTTGCCTTTATGTTGTAGCCTGTAGAATAGCTTTCCACTTCCAAGCTTCCTGACTATGATAAGCAAATAGTTCACAAGATAACGTGTTCTGTCATCAATTTGCACATTACTAACGTTATTATGGTCAATATAATTTGGAGATGTAATTTTAAAACTCTTCAAAATGAACTTTTATGTTTACTTTATAAGTTTATATTTATTAAAGTGAAGCATTCGATAGCATGAGCTACAAGTGAAATCTCCAGGTTATGGCATGCAATGTTCAAGTTGTACTATGGTGAAGACAACCATTCATTAATTGTCATCGCAAATATTCAACTGGTGTTAACTATGTTATACTACTATAAAATTATAAATGAATTCGTTGTTAGAACCATAGAATATGTGCCTTCTCAAATCAGGTTGAATGGTATTTTGTTCTGACTAACCAAATCTATGCACAAGAATATGGTTGAAAATGACTTACCTGTTTGCTCTGAGTTATTTCCTACTGAATGCAAGGCTCATGTTTCCTTCCCAATCAATGTTGAAAAATTGTGAGAGTAACAAGAGATGAGGGTCATTGAAGGCAGAAGTAAAAACTAACATCATATTAAGCTGTTGCTTAAAAGCTTCTCAGAGATTAAAAAATAAAAAATTGGTGACCTTCTGTTTCAGGTGTCAAAAGTCTAGCTTATTATATTGGTTCTTGTAACTTGAACATGGTAAACTCATACCTCTGTCCTGATGGTTGAACAAGATTGGTTTAGTTTTCCTGCCCTTGCCCATTGAATTTGACTTAGTGCTGTACTGTGCAGGTTAGTGTCATGATGAGACATCTATCATTTTCATTGGTAGCAAACCTCATAAGTAACCTGCGTTGCCACGGTTTGTTTCTCCTTTCCTTAATTTCTCAGCTCATGCATCTTTGCATATGCATGCCAGATTACCATGATTAAGAAGCTTATAAGCAACATGTTTATGTGCAAACTGATATAAATCATGTAGTGTGACTGTTGTTTACTTCCAGCTGAGCTATAGGATTTAAGTTTTGGGAACTTCATTTTTTGCATGCACTGGATGCACAGATCTCGGCTTTCATAAACTAACTATTTTTCTCTTATGCATTCAACACACAAACCTTAGTTTTTAGCAAGGAAAAACAATCTTTTTATTTTCCTTTGTATTCTGTTGTCTGTTACCATCTGGTGTTTTACAGTGTTTAATTAGGGTAGTTATCTGTCTGTTACCATCTGGTGTCTTACAGTGTTTAATTAGAGTAGTTATCTGGCATCATATTTAGCATAGACCAAGAGAAACAGTGACTAACGGGTATAAGATAAACATTACTAGTACAATTGTTGTAGGTGAGATCAACGTGGATGCAAGGATTGAACACCAAATGTCAAACAAAATCTTTTCCTATAGGTCTCTCTTTGAATGGGCCAATTCTAAAATCAAGCTGGTTACATCTTACAAGTGAAAGTTTTGGTGCATGTGTGTGTTCTCATGCACTAATGTTACAATCCTTAGGCCATGTCCCACTTGTGTACGGCATATGACAAATCACCTATTTTTAGTTGATTGCACAAGTAGCCGATAGTTCTTTGCTCATAACAAATTCCAAAGAGACCTTAATACCCTGATTAAGATGCTGATCCATATCAGCAGTGATACAAAACATATTTCTCATCCTGCATTCAAGGAATGGATAGCATTGTGTTTCATTGTGAATTCTTATGGTTATTGATGATCATGATCACCATTTTCTTCATACAGTAGTTAAACTTATATCAAGAAGCAAATCAGTAAATTAGTTGGGGATCCACACTACCACTCATGTAATCTTTCCAACTTTTTATGCAGATGAAATCTCATCTCTCATGTTGTTGGTACATTCTGACTTGCATGAACCAAGAATTGTGACAGCCCTCAAGTATCTGTCCAGTATGATAGCCATTTTAGAACCAACTGCCCCATTATCCACAGCTTCATTGAAACTGAAGGGCAACCCTGACAAGCTCGCTGCATTAGAAGGAAATTTGAAAAAGGGGAAATTGTGTTTACGAGTGAAACGTCGGAATGGAAGAGTTCGAGAACATGTAAGTTTCCTGAATTGGTGATTCATGTTTCTAGTTCTAATATTCATGCTTCTGATTCCTAGTCTTATTTCAGATTGAAGAGTTCACCCTAGAGCAGGCAGATGTGAAGTTTTCTGCAATTTCACATGGGAAGTTCACTGTTAGTGGAAATAGTAATTTGCCACAGGTTAGCTCATGAGTGTTTGTATAATGCTTCTTTTAGAAAGATGCACTGTTTCATGTTATCTAGATGTCAATTACAACCCACCCATTTTTTCTGTCTGCTCAAGACAGTGTAGAGAGTCTTGCTTACCTTGTTCAGTTCAATTTTATGAACGTTTATCCATGCTAATCTGGAAAGAGAGTTGCATTAGTTTTGTGGAAAACAGTCCAGGTTCATGTGCTTAGAATTTGGTATTTCATGGGAAAGTTGTCCTCTGAAAAATCTGTTTATATTAAATTATTCCATATAAACAATGTAGCAGGTTCAATTCAATCTCCAGTTAACAGAAAAAGAACGGGAGGATCGGGCAAAGGTTATACTTCCATTTGAACACCAAGGTACCATGAGGGACATGTGCATTTTACTCCTAGAATTTTCTTGTAGTCAAATCACTCTCATTTTATCATGGAAACTTTTTTGGATGAAGGCCTATTCATTCATTATTATCATTTCATGCATCTCCTGATGTGATCTGCGGTTTGCATTAATGTGTTTGTTTACATTCAGGTAATGGGAAGGAACTACAAATCTATGATGGCCGGAAAGGAATATCTACCTGGAGAGCTTCTCCTGTTTCAGATTCACATCCGGTCAATACAGATCCAAATTTTGATTCATTCAATGCTTCAAAGGAAAGTGGAAGAGGGGAGATACATTATGTGCGAGATTCAGATGACGAGGCTCTGGATTCAGATGAAGATCCTGATGATGATTTGGACATTTAAATATTTATGAAAGTTTATATAAATTGAGATTTAGTAGTAGTTCTTGATTTGTCTATCAGAGAGCCCATTATATGGTGTAGTGTCTTTGTTATGGGGGTTCATAATTTTACCTCTTAGACAATGACTCTAATC
Organism: Pinus taeda; assembly: GCA_000404065.3. Classification (NCBI taxonomy): domain Eukaryota; kingdom Viridiplantae; phylum Streptophyta; class Pinopsida; order Pinales; family Pinaceae; genus Pinus; species Pinus taeda. Next base: position 152,641 of record APFE030643393.1, read on the forward strand.
TCTGGAAATTTCCGCCACGTTGATTTTACTAAGATGGAGTTGTAGGCTGTTCTCTCCTTGTTAGTGTTCACTGATCCTCGTGGACAATACAATAGCATCTTCTCCTTTGAGGGGACACTGAAGAAGAGATAGACTGGTCATTTGCATTTTTGAGTCTTACCAGGTTGCAAGAAAATGTTTACATATTCACTGTTAGCTTATGTGGCAGAGAATTATTTGCATTCAAAAGCAAGAAAAAATATCTAATCTGTTATGCGCACAGAATTAAAATTGGAACAAGGGCTGATATAATTATGGCTGTTTAAATTGACACTCTGGGATAACTAGGTGATCTGAAGGTTGGAGAGCTGATAGAATGATGAGTACTCTGAATTTTTTATTGTGTAGAGAGGCACTCTTCAACCCAGTATGGTAGAGATGTTGTGATGCCCTGAACTGTCCTTGACTCGGTCAAATCACATAAAAATAAAATAAAAAAATAAAATTATAATTATTAATAAAATATTTTGACTTGGTCAAATTACATAAAAATAAAATAAATAAATCTATTTATATTTATAATTATAATTATAATTAATAATTAAAACAGTGTAGATCCATCTTAACTCCAGATCTACCAAGTGCTAAGTAATTAATAAATGAATTTACATGAGAAAAATGAAGCTCAATAAGTAATACAAAGATATTTACAGTAATAGAAACATCAAGTTTCTATTTGGAAATAGAAACAACCAGTTTCATCTAAGAAACTGCTAAAAAGATAAAAATAGCAACAACTAATAAGAATGAGCATTAAACACTAAATAGTATTATTTTAATACCCTCCCTTAATGCTCAATCTATTTACAACACCAATAGACCCTTTGAATTTTACAAACTTATCAGGACCAAGAGGCTTGGTGAAGATGTCTGCACGCTGCTCCGTTGTGGGAACATATCGCAATTGAACGGATTTGTCTTCAACAAGCTGGCGAATGTAGTGGCAATGGGTTTCCACATGCTTTGTTCGTTCATGAAACACTGGATTCTTGGCAAGTTTGAGCACTCCCTGATTATCACAAAACAAGGGAGTAGGACATGTCTGGGAAACATGCATATCCGCAAGCATACGTCGAAGCCAAACTGCCTCACAAGATGCCTTAACTGCTCCCTGATACTTTGCTTCTGTTGAGGAGAGAACCATTGCCTGCTGCTTCTTACTAGTCCAAGGGACAACACCGGATCCTAGACTAAACACATACCCCACTGTAGATTTTCGGTCATCTACCGAACCGGCCCAGTCAGAATTTGTGTAACCACTGAGTATAGGATCGGAACTTCGAGTGTATAGGAGTCCATAATCAGGAGTGCCACGCACATATCGTAGCACACGCTTTGCTGCTATCCAATGATCAACCTTAGGAGCTGACATGAAGCGAGAAATGTAGCTCACTGCAAAACTGATGTCAGGGCTAGTGGCAGTAAAGTAGATGAGGTTGCCCACTAATTGCCTTAATAAAGTTTCATCCACAAGGGGGGAGGATGACTGCGCTGAAAGTTTGAGCCCTGGTTCCATAGGAGTCATGGCCGGTTTGCAATCTTGCATTTTGAACCTGTCCACAAGCTTTTTGGCATACTTGGACTGAGAGAGAAAGATGTTGTTCTCAGTCTGCCAGACTTCAACCCCCAGACAGTAATGAAGAAGTCCCAAGTCTGTCATATCAAAGGTGCTGCATAAGTCTTGTTTGATCCCATGGATCAAATGTGCAGAGCTGCCAGTAATGATAAGGTCATCCACATAGACAACCACAAACAAAATATCATCACCAGTATGCTTGATATACAGGTTTGCATCATATGGGCTCCGCTGAAAGCCATGATCTGTCAGATACCGATCTATTTTCATGTACCAAGCCCGAGGAGCTTGTTTCAATCCATAGAGTGCTTTAACTAATCTACACACTTTCTGTTCTTGACCGACAACCTTGAATCCTGGCGGTTGCATCATGTAGACTTCTTCCTGTAGGTCACCATTTAGGAAAGCACTCTTTACATCCATCTGATGAACTTTCCAATTGAACTGCGCTGCTAGGGCATGGACAAGCCATATGGTACTCATCTTGGGTGTAGGAGCAAAGGTCTCTTCATAGTCGATGCCTTCCTTCTGTGAGAACCCTTGAGCAACAAGACGAGCTTTATACTTGTCTAGGGTTCCGTCAGCTTTGTATTTCACTTTATACACCCATTTGTAGTTGATGGGATTTTTTTCCTGTAGGAAGATCAGAAAGGGTCCACGTTTGATTCTTCTGAATACTTTGGAATTCAGCGTCCATAGCCTATTCCCACTCAGATGTACCCTTAGCCTCTGAATATGTTTGAGGCTCAAAAATACTGTGTAGGTTAGCCATAAGAGCAAAATTTACTGTACACTGTTGTTTGCTCTTATGTCTAGAAGTTCTACCTTCAAGGAGCTCATTATCCCGGAGATCACCAATGGTTTTAGCCCACCATTTAGGCCGAAGAGTAGAGGAACCAATATCAGGAGGAGGTGGAGAAGGCTCAAGAACAATAGGAGTAGCAAGAGGAGGGTTATTTTCTGGAGGAAGCTCAGGTAGTGTATTATCAAATACTGATGTTGCATCATCCCTCCCCTCAGGTGGACCTACCGGAAGAAAAACACTGTGAGTCTGATCCTCAGAACACTGCTCAGAAGGAGAAGACTGAAAGAATCCTCTGTCTTCATCAAATACTACATCCCGACTGAAGCTAAGATGACCAGTGGCTATATCTATCAACCTATAGGCCTTGTGATGATCACTGTACCCTGTCATCATGAGTTTCTGGCTTTTGGAATCCAACTTAGAGCGCTTAGCAGCTGGAATCCAAACATATGCAACTGAGCCAAATACTTTGAGTTGACTGATCTTTAGGCTTACGACCAGACCAAACCTCTTCGGGAGTCTTCCCCTTAACAGCTTGAGTAGTTGATCGGTTAAGAAGATAAACAATAGTGAATACTGCTTCAGTGCAGAATTTGTTCAGAACACTCCTGTGTTGTAACATGGAATGAGCCATTTCAACAACCGTATGGTTGCGGTGTTCGACAACACTATTTTGCTGAGGAGTGTAGGGTGTAGTTAACTGGCGTTTGATGCCATGAGTATCACAGAAGTTGGAAAAAGCAGAAGAACAAAATCCCCCCCCCGTTATCTGTTCTAAGAGTCATGATATTACAGCTAGACTCTTTTTCAACTAAGGTTTTAAGAGTTCTGAAATGTACTAAATGCATCAGATTTATATTTTAGAAAATACACTCACATCTTTCTACTGAAATCATCTACAATAAGCAAAAAATATTTGCAACCAGTAATAGAAGATGTATTCATAGGACCAAAAATATCAACATGAATTAACTGGAGTACCTTAGATGCGCACCAAGATTCTCCATCCTTGAATGAAGACCGATGTTGCGTGCCAGCTTGACAGGCGCCACATACTCCCAACTGCTGAGTCTGAATATCAGGTAACCCTGACAAAAGTCTCTCCCGAGAGAGCTGAGAGAGATACTGCATGTTTAGATGCCCATATCGTTGATGCCACAGAGTGCTAATGGGAGAAACACGAGCTGCTAGAGCCTCTTCCGGAGAATCACCAATGTCAAGAAGCTTGTATAGACCATGATCCTCTAGGCCAACAACAACCGTAAGACTAGTGTCCTTGTCGATAATGGAGCACTTGTGTGCACTGAACACTACATCAAGCTGAGGAGAGTTCCTCATAATCTCGCTGATAAACAACAGATTAATTTCCATACTTGGAACATAGTACACATTCAGGAAGATGAGTGTGCGCCCACCAGACTAGATCCGAACTGTACCTTTACCGACCACTGTGTACTCTTCACCTCCGCCGAATACTACTGAATCACTGAAAGGTGAGAAGTCAATAAACTAGTCACGCCTGTGAGAGAAATGGTGTGATGCACCAGAGTCAATGTACTAGGCCGAAGATGGGACATGATCTGAAGACCTTTTAGCCATAAAGGCGTAAAAGGCAGATTCTGTCTGCTCGGAATGTTTTGCAACATTCACTGTTTGATGGGGCCCTCCCTGTTTCTTCTGTTCAGAAGTAATCCTCTGTCGGCAATCTTTCTTCACGTGGCCGAATTTGTGACAGTAATTGCACTGCACATTTTTCTTCCTAGCAGGATCAAAAAACTGAGAAGAACCTTTTTGCTGAAAGGACTGAGAGGACTGATATTTGGTAGCAAAAGCATTTTCTGAGGAGGCTGATGAGGCACCACTACCAAACTGTTGTTTCCAACAATTTTGCTGCATGAGTTTGGTGCATAACTCTGGAAACTTCAGATTAGCATTAGTGGAGGTAATGTTGAGTGTTTCTATGAAGTGCTCATAAGATTTTGGTAGACTTTTCAAAGTGATGACTACCATATCTTCTTCCTCCATGGTGCGACCAATGGTTTCGAGCTAATCTCGAATGTCTTAAATCTTGTTGAGATGTTCATGTAAAGACATGTTCGTCCATCATGATGGAGAACAACTGATTCTTGAGAAAGAAAGCTTTGCTCTTGTCAGATGTCTCGTGCAGTTCTTTCAAATGTTTCCAGATCTCGACAGCTGTCTTGCTAGAAGGAATCTGCGGTAATTGATCATCAGTCACAGAGAGCTTGAGGAGCATAACGGCCTCTCGATTTCGATCATCAAACTTATCTTGATCGGTCCCAGATATACCAGGACGGAGCTCTTTATTCAGAACGACCTGATCAAGACGCCTATATTAAAAAATGGTCAACATTCTCTATTTCCAAATGTTATAATTGGTGCCATTAAAGCACTGACTGCCTTCCAACATCAGATTGGTTAATGAGGTCATATGCACATTTCCCAAGACACAAAAACCAACAAGGGAGTCTGGCACGAATTTCAATGCAGATGCCAGCTGATCTTGGACAAAATCTGACAGGTGCCGACAAGAACCCCCATAGGCTTTCAACAATACTTGAAACACAACAAACGAAGATATTCAAGCCCGATCGTTTATACGAACAACATTTCACGGTTGAAGAGCTTTAAAGCAAGCTATCTTGCAGCGAATTATTTGGTTCCCATCGATTCGATGGATACTTTCTTCAATGTAACTAGGGCCAATTTGTACAGCCCAAAGGCACTCTGTTGGCCTCGACCCACAGCCAAAACGAAAAATAAAAACAGTGAAATGGTAGCCTTGAATCACGCTGTAGCGGGCCATAGTGAGCCTGAGAAAAAAAATATGCGCCTTGTAGATCCTACAATTGCCAATCTGGAGCTTTGAGTGAAAAGGGCGTCGGGAAAATCAAAGCGATTTTGCAATGCAATTTCACTTTTTGCAGTTTAATATAGACTGTCTCGAGCAATCCAGAAATTTAACCAATCACAGCCGAGGGTGAAGAATACTGCGAGGATCCTGCAGCGGGAACGAGGTAAATACTGTCCCAATAACAAGTCTTTCACTGGCAATAAAAATGATGGACACATAATTCGTGAATGTGCTCGCCCTCTGTGGAGCGACAAACAAAGCGAGAACGACAGACGCCTCCAGAACAGAACAACAATGTGATCACAATGCGCAGATTCCGCCCACGCTTCGAATCTCCACGCCTTCCTTTTAAAATTTTCTGAGCAAATTCTGAAAAACAAAAAAACATTAACCCCAAACGTTGATAAACAAGAATTTAGACAGTAATGAACGGTTTCACATTGTCTGCGTTGACAATCAAGTGGGATTTGCCGTCAAAATCAAGCGGGTTTTGTTGCGAACAAGTGCACTCCTAAAGCATCTGTTTCAACAATGTCAAAAAACTTCTGCTTTGAACACCAAATCGCAAATTAAACGCGACGCCCAAAAAAAATATTGCGACCCAGAAATTTTGACGGCCAGAGAAAAAAAAATCAGAGTGGGATGATTAGCCAGAGGATCGACTCCAAAGTATATTCCAGTAATCAAGAAACCCTCAGAGTAGTCGGAATCCACAGGCACAAATTAAACAACGACGTCCAAAAACAATTGATGCCCAAAAAATTCAGATTCCAAGAGCAATTTCGAAACGAGCCACATAATTTTTCAAGCAATGAAAAATTATTTCGAAAGATACCTGTGCTCTGATACCATAATCAATGAATGAATTTACATGAGCAAAATGAAGCTCAATAAGTAATACAGAGATATTTATAGTAATAGAAACATCAAGTTTCTATTAAGAAATAGAAACAACCAGTTTCATCTAAGAAACTGCTAAAAAGATAAAAATAGCAACAGCTAATAAGAATGAGCATTAAACACTAAATAGTATTATTCTAATACTAAGAGGGATCAAATCTCTTTTCACTCTAAAAGAGATTTGCACCTCAAGAGATCGGATCTCTCTTGGCGCTTGGTAGATCCGGAGTTAAGATAGATCTAAACTGGTTAACATTATGTTCTGATAGTCTAGATGAGCTTCCCTAGACCAAACAATCACCTGCTATGAATTTGCTTGATAATTGATATCCTTGTACATGTCTAGGTGGCATTGAGAATGAATCTAGTGAGAGGCTTGAGAAACCCAGAGATAGAGCTTAGGCAAATTAATTTGCTTAATGCGAGCTGGTCTCTTACTGGAGGCCCTGATTCAAAGTCCAAGCGATGCTGGACATTTGAAGCAATTCAATAAGAGAGAATTGTGCTTTCCTAAAATAATTCTCAAGCACAATAATGTTTAAGAATTGTGCTGGCCTGTTGGGAATCTGTGATTGAGTTTGAAGTCAATCTGTATATCACTAGTGTTTCCGCTAAAGGTGCTGCATGTAATTATACAATACCCATTACCTGAGTGTTTCTATTGTATGTTAAAATTACCAGCATAAACCATTCAAATCTAAAGATTATTTTTTATAGGATAGCATATTGTACATAAGTTGGACAAATTGGATGCATCTAATGGTTGCAGGGTTTTTTCCAAAGTCATCATTGTGTTGCTAGAATGAAGTAATAGATTCATGCATTTAAGTTGTGGACACTGCAATTTGATAACATAAATCTATTAAAATCTCTTTATTTTTTATTTTTATTTTTGAATAAAAAGTTTCCTCAAAACATTAAAATAAAATGATATGTAAAACATCTCATACAAAAAAGGAAGGACCACATAGCAGCTTCCACAAGCCAAAAAGCTAACACAATGTGCATCTCATTGGCTAATAAAAAATCAAAATAGTGCAAGCCCCACAGGCTTATACAAAACCCAACCATATGGCCACATGCTAGAACCAGAAGCATTTAAAACATAACGGGGCCCTTGAGGGCCACATTCAAGATTGATATTAAACATTAAGTAGTAATGATGGATCACATGTTAGGTGGAAGGTCTCAATCTCAAGATCAACTGGTGGATTATCATTTACAAATCAATGCCCCATTCATTCTCTATTCATATTGTTGTTTTGAGTGTTTATACATGGATATTGCCAAGTCCATGTGGGGTACTCGTCATTCTCAAGTTGTTGAGGAGGTGGCCCATTGTGGGGTTCTTGACTTTAGCTGCAATGAGCATTCAATTGATAGGTTTGGCTCCCAACTTGATGGTGAGCCCTGTTGTTGGAACGATGGGAATGGGTCAAGCTAGGCAGCGAATAAACTTCTGAGGGGACCTAGCGCTTTGTGCAAGTTATCATGCCATATAACTCCATCAATATGCGAAGATGCGCAGTTTCGGATCCACTATCCATCTTGCACCTAGATTTTCAAGTGCAAGTTGGCGTAGTTTAAAATTCTATTAAATTAGGTGAATCCATCATGTGATGTTCTTGAAAATGTTATCATTCCTCCTTTTCCTTACAAAAAGCATAATTTCTATTGAAGTAGTTTCTAAGCTACTTGGAAGACTACAATGCAAGGCATGTTTTCTAAGAAATACAGCGGGGCACTAGCCACAAAGGTTAGATGACTTAAGTTAGATTGACTTTGTAGAACCAGAAAAGACACTTGATAGTTTCATCTACTGAATAGAAAGGAAAATTAGGAATCGATACCCCTAGATATTTCAACCATGGGCTTAAAGGCATGCCACCAAGCATTAAAGGTTATGTTTGATTACATGGATTTCCTCAATAGATAAGCTTTGGTCAAGATTCTTGGTTAACTCTTAGATTCTAGACTCGTCTCTAGTCTTCATTGGTAATTTTAATTAGTATTGCCTACCATCGAAAGATTGATGTCGAGACAGAGAGAGTTAATTAGGTAATGGAGGATATATCGAGGATGTATATGATGGATTGACATAATCAACGAGAGAAACATCTTCCCTTGTTGGAGTTTGTCTATAACAATAGATATAACAACTCCATTAGGATGTCTCCTTATAGATTCCCCAATGGTAGACCATGCCAGACACCATTGAGTTGGCAGTGGTTGAAAGATTGTACATTATTGGGACTTGATGCGTTAGGAGATGGAGGAATAGATGGCACGTGTCAAGATGAGGCTTAAGGAAGCCAAGGACTATCGATTTATGTGGATGCTAAGCGGACATATGAGAGTTATGAAGTGGGAGAGTGGGTTTTTTCATGGTTAAACCATCAAAGAGGTTCATTTAGGTTTGGGAATAGAACAAAGTTGTCACCTTGGTTCATTAGGTCATTAGGTTTCTTGAGAGAATGAGACTAGGTGCTTATTGTCTTGAGTTATCATCCTATATGAGAAATACCCATAATGTATTTCATGTTTCAATTCTTAGATGTTATATGCTAGATGCCTCAAATGTTTTAAAGTTGGTGAATTGTAGGTTTTTGAGGAGGATATTGTCTAGATCTAGCAACTCTATGTGGAACCAAAGAGCTCAGTAGCCTAGTAGCCAACTATTTGACAAGGTGAAGGATTCATGGGACCAATACATATTATGGAAATCACACACACGAAGAAACCAAGATAACTTAAAAGAGTTTTTTGTATTGCAGTGCATAATGAAAAAAGTAAAGCTTTCTTATATAGGATTACAAGCAAGTCGAGTCATTCCACTTTATCAATGTGTAATAGATTGAGAAACACTCTAAAGTGAAATAAGACATTAACACATAAATAATCTAATGTTAAATTGACTTAATTAATATCTAATTCTAACATGTAACTGACCATTATAAACTAATATTTACTTTTAACACCCTCCCTTAATGGACATTTTACTAACCAAACTGAGCTTATCTCAGTATTTTACTATTTTTTTGGACCTGAAGACTTGGTGAGATTGTTTGCAATTTGGTTTTATGTCGGATAATATTGTAGGTCGATAGATCCTTCCTCTACAAACTATTTGATGAAGTATCAATGTATCTCAACATGTTTGGTATGCTTGTGGTGTTGAATTTTGTTGCTATGGTCGGTCTTCAAAATGTTTCATTTGTACTTGTAATGATGAAAATACAAATTATATTTATAAAAGAAAAAATTATTTGAAGCATGTTCTTCATGCTTACAAGAAAAAGAAAATATTTATTTTATTTTATTCAAAATAAAAATTCATAAGGCATGTTCTTCATGACCTTATCAAAGCGAGAAAAATTGAAATTTGTAATTTGCCTCCACAAGTGACCAAATTAGCCCTCCAAGTCATCATGTCGGCCTGTGTTGAAGAATTAAGGGCAATTAGGTGTAATATGATTCTCCTTGCTTTGATAACAATTTGTGAAGTATTTTTATAATTTGTCTTGTTAGCTTAATCTTCTTCTTCTTATTATTAATGCATGTGTGTGTACTCCAAACTGCCACCAAAAACATAAGAACAAGAACACAAGATGTTGGCTCTCTGCTAGGGCCAAAACCTCTCTTCTATTAAGAGGAAAACCCTTCGGTAAACTTCTCTTATTGAAGCATGTTATTGATCAATGTCAAACCCTAGACCCTTGACAAGAATATCCTCCAAGCACAAGTCAAGTCTTTCCTCTTTTATGCACTTTGGTTTCCCGACACTTTGTCCTCCTCCTTCTGGCACTTCGTCCCCCTTCTTCCGACACTTCGTTCTTATTTCAACTATTGGTAGACCTTGTTGCACTAGCTCTAGAAGCTTGGTGTGACTATCCTGCAGCCCTAATTTCTTGCACGTGTGGGAGGTTTACTTGATGTTATGGGCTCTTTCTCCTTCGCTTGAGGTTTCTTCTTCTTTGCTTGAATAGGAGGCCTTGTAGGCCTAGTTTTAAGCCCAAACAATGAGAGATGTTTGACTGTGAGTTATTGTTGTCATAACTGCAGAGAAAACCCTCCTTTTCTCGTGCGTGTGACTGCAGCTTGCCCTAGAAATAGTCCTTGTTTACTTGGTTTGTGTCTCTCCTTCTTCACTGCACTAGAGGCTCCTTCTTTGTCCTTTGTTCACCATTTTCTTGGCTTCGTTTACTTCACTGATTTCAGAGATGAGTTCATTACGTTATGAGGGAGTCGACAACCTCTATATATAGAGAGGATTTTCCCTCCTTTAAGCTGACTTGCTGACTGTAGGCCGACTTGACTTCTTTGCTTTGGATGGCTTCTTTTGTTGGTGTCATTGCTTGGAGGAGACTTGACTTTGCTTGGAGGTGTTTTCTTTGACTCTAATACATAAGTATACCTAGTGTAACATGCCCTTAAGGTCTTCAACATAATTCTTTTGACTCTTTGGCTCACCTATAGCACTTTAACATGTGCTAGACCTATTTCAATGAGTAAGAAACTCATTAACATATATAATAAAAATAATATTTCTTTTCTTGAATAAATACAAATATCAAAAGTAAATTTATGAAGACCAAACCTAGTTACATTTCCTTCAACACTCCCTCTTAACTAGGGAGGTATTCATACAACATTACAAGGTGTTTGGTTATGTTTCAATCTTGAAGAATTCACATAAGAGAAACTGGATTGGCAATCCATATGTTATAGCATCATAGTAACCAACATTGTTTCCACAACAAGGCCTTGATTGACAACTCTATCTCTAGATAGATTAGAGCACAACGTTGGCGACACCAATGAATTATAGACACCTTAGTCATTGTCTCTCAAGGTACATACCCATCTGGGTGTTCACTATGACCTTCTAGGACTAATCTTATTTTGGATTCCCAACCCTCAAAGAATATCAGTCCTCTTGCCTACTCTTGTCTTAGATGCCCTACATATCCTCAAAGAGGATCGGATGCCAGATGATTACCCAATCCTCCTATTCATTCTTCCCAAGTGAAGACAAGAATGTTGTGTCTATATCTTTCTCTCAATTGAGGAAGACATGCCCAAGCATCCTCTGACAAGGTACTTGTCCAAGTTCCTTTGTAATTGGGAACTTGTTATAACTCCCTCTTATCTAGTGACTTGTCCATTCATCAACAACTTCTTCACAGGTCCTTCAACTGCTTGATCTCCTTCTTTCCTTGATGTCATGAAGCTTTTGGTTGAACTTTTACTTGGTAGGGCACCATCCATCAATCACTTTCCTTCCTGGGGCACCATCCATCAATCACTTTCCTTCCTGGTTTGTCATGTCATTGCTTCCTTCGTGGAAAGGGGTCTTCTTGTCATATAGCAGGTTCTTTAGTCATCTAGCTACTCCTTTGTCATCTTGTCTATGCTTCGAAATACTTTTTCATATGGATGCTTCGTTGCACTTGCTTGTTTCCATACTTCGATCTAGTAGCCCTTCATGACTTCATCCTAATATTGCTTCAACATTAAATGGTGCTTTTGGTGGATGGCTTCTTCATCATGACATCTTTGTAGAGTAGAATCAGTTATTTGCACCTTTCATGTCTCCAAGGTCTTCATAGGTGTCAAGGGTCCTTTGATCTTTTTCCTTCCTTTATTAGAGTTCTCCTGCCTTCTTTTGGGAGATGTCTTCAATGAATATTGTCAAAGAGTGATTCTTTGTGATCATGGTGTTCTTCACATGCTTGATCTCTTTCTTCATTTGCTTCTTCTTGGATATATTAGTCAACCACATTATGCTCCTTGTGGGAGCTCTTCTTCATTGCTTGCTTCTTTGACTAGTCAACATTCCTTCTTCACTTACTTCTTAGTCAGCAATCTTATACTCCTTATGTGAGTATTTCTTTTTGTTGACCTTCATTGCATTGTAGTACATGCCTTCGAGCATGTCATTGGTGAAAGAGATTCTTTCATACTTGATCATGTCATAGAACTATTCCCATGACTCAATAATATACATATGATAACATGATTAAACTTTGATGCGTACATACCTCATCTTGATTCTCCTTTGATCATCTTACCTTCAATTGATTGTCCATGGTGTGGCCCTTCTCGCGTCATCTTAGCTTTCCTACATATCATCCTTTTTCTTGACTCCCATGAATGGGACTCCCAATGAGACATGTGCTTTTGTTTATGAATCTTCTTTTGGAGATTCCATCAAAGGATCTTGAAGACCTTTACCCTACAAATGTTTCTCTCTTTTTGATGATGGAGGTCTTCTAAGATTCTTAATCATGATAAATTTTCTTTCATTGTGAATGAGGTCCTATATTAGGTATGCTCCTTCTACAAGAATATCTTGAGCTATATCTACCATGCTCCTATATTCTAGAAGATATTTCTAACCATGCATTTTGTTCTTATTTATACATGCTCGTTGAATCTACATGAGTATTTTGAACTCTATGTACATCATGCTTCTAGATTCTAGAAGATGTTTCTAGCCATGCAATTTTATTCTATTCCTACATGCTCCTATACTACTCAAGACTTTGAAAGAAGACTTTAAGTAAAGAAGTAGACTTAGTCATCGTAGAGATCCAAATGATCTTCCTTCTTTTCTTCTTCGTTCACCTCTTGAGTCATGTGAGCTTCTTCCCTTTTTCTTTTGTTATTTTTGTCCTTCTTAAGTTTTGGAAAATTCCTTTTGTAGTGTCCATATTCTTGGCATCCAAAGCATTGGATTTTGGACATATCTCTATTGTTTGTTCTTCGTGGACCAAATTTTCCAAATTTTCCCTTTTTTCTTGGCCGTGGTTGTAAATGCTTGCTCCTTTGATCCCACATCCTCTTTTGCTTTGAGTCTAGTTTCCTTTATCTTGCATAGAGACCATAATTCACTTAGTGGGATAGCTTCCTTCTTTGCATATATGCTTGATGTGAAGTTGCCACAATCCTCAGGTAGAGCATTGAGTACTATAGTTGTCATTTCTCTATCAGACATGACTTCCCCTGGCTCTTGAAGTTGATCCCTCGTCTCAGAGATCTTCATGAAGTATTGGATTTATTCCTTCCTTTGATATCTTCATCTTATAAAAAATCATTTCAAATAGATATCACTTCTCCAGCTATGCTTACCGAGAATAGCTCTATTAGCTTGTCATAGATTTCTTTTGATGTTTCTAGTTTGGATACATAAGGAATGGGAGAGTCTTTGATGGATTCTATTAGAATCCTTTGTGCTCTTGTTTCATCCTTATTGTACTTGGCTAAGGCTTGAGTTTGTTCCTTAGCAGGAATAGTGATATTCCCTTTGATGTGTTCTAGAAGTTCATTCTCCTTGAGAAGTAAATCAGTCCTCTTCTTCCATGCAAGAAAGTTATTGGTACCTACCAATTTGTTGCTTTCCTTGCAAAAAGAGAATGATGCATATTAAGAAGGGGACATATACTTACTTGATATATTTTGAGATGTAGTGAACATTCTTTCTCCTTGAAGACTTGATGGCTTGCCTTCCTTAGATCTTGATGTTCTTCAAGTTGCTTTTTCCAAATGGGCTTGCTTGATGATGATATTTGTTTGATGACTTGCAGCTTGATGTAGGTCCTTCTTTGTTTTGCTCTTCTTGTACATGCCTTTATATAAGGCTCTTCTTCTTGCTTTGTAGCTTTCCTTGATGAATGATAGATGGTAGACCTTCTTGTCCTTGAAGTGATTGAGACTTCTTGGCTTGATGCTGCAACCTTGTAGATGTCCTTCCTTGATGAGTGTTTTTGAGATGCCCTTTTTTTTGATGTGTCACCTTACCTTTGATACCATGTTGAAGAATCAAGGGAAATTAGGTGTAGTATGATTTGTCTTGCTTTGATAACAATTTGTGAAGTCTTTTTACAATTTGTCTTGTTATCTTAATATTCTTCTTCTTATTATTAATGCATGTGTGTGTACTTCTTCAAAATGCTACCAAAAACATAAGAACAAGAACACAAGTTGTTGGCTCTTTGCCAATGCCAAAACCTCTCTTCTCTTGAGAGGAAAACCCTTTGGTAAATTTCTCTTATTGAAGCTTGTTATTGATCAATGTCAAACCCTAGACCCTTAACAAGAATATCCTCCAAGCACAAGTCAAGTCCTTCCTCCTTTTTGCACTTTGGTTTCCCAACACTTGTCCTCCTCCTTCTGGCATTTCGTTCCCTGACACTTCATCCCCCTTCTTACGGCACTTCGTTTTTCTTTCAACAGTTGCTAGACCTTGTTGCACTAGCTCTAGAAGAGACACTTATTCTTGGTCTATGATGAGACTCCTTCCTTGTGATGATCCCTTCCTTCCTCTTGACCAAATGAGATTCTTCCTTGAGGTGTAGGTACAGACTTGGTATGATTGTCTTGCAGCGTAATTTCTCGCATGTGTGGGAGGTTTGCTTGATGTTATAGGCTCTTTCTCCTTCACTTGAGGTTCCTTCTTCTTCGCTTGAATAGGAGGCCTTGTAGGCCTAGTTTTAAGCCCAAACAATGAGAGACGTTTGACTGTGAGTTGATGTTGTCATAACCACATAAACAACCCTCCTTTTCTCGCATGTGTGACTGCAACTTTCCCTAGAAACAGTCCTTGTTTACTTCGGTTTGTGTCTCTCCTTCTTCGCTGCACTAGAGGTTCCTTCTTCGTCCTTCGTTCACCCTTTTCTCGGCTTCTTTTACTTCATTGATTTAATAGATGATTTCATTACATTATGAGGGAGTGGACAACCTCTATATATGGAGGATTGCCCCTCCTTTAGGCCGACTTGAAAGTCGACTTGCTGACTATAGACCGCATTGACTTCTTTTGATGGTGCCATTGCTTGTAGGAGACTTGACTTTGCTTGGAGGTGTCTTCTTTGACTCTAATACATAAGTATACCTAGTGTAACATGCCCTTAAGGTGTTCAACATAATTCTTTTGACTCTTTGAATCACCTATAGCACTTTAAAATGTGCTAGACCTATCTCAATGAGCAAGAAACTCAATGACATATATATTAAAAATAATATTTCTTTTCTTGAATAAATACAAATATCAAAAGTACATTTATGAAGACTGAACCTAGTTACATTTCCTTCAACAACCTGCACAAGAGACACCATTTGCATCATCTAAAGGCTATAAGTAGCCCACTCGGCCTCCTCCAAGAACACACTTCGGATCATCACATCTATGTATGTTCTAAGTGAAGAAAGCCAAGGAATACAAGGCCAAAACCGGAAGGAAGAGATTCACTTCATTTGCCCTCGCTCTTGTGATCAAAGGAGGTTGAGTTTTGGACAATTTTCTGTGGTATATCTTTATGTGGCATAGTGCAAAGTTTCTGTGGCATAGTGTGAAGTTTGAGGCAGAGTTGCAGGACAAATTTTGGCCCTCTTGTAGATCTGAAGCAAGCCTTGTTGCAGAAGATTATATAGGTAATATTGAGGACACTTGTCTTGGATTTTGTGGAGGTTTGACTTGGCTCTTAGTTGACGGTATTTTTGTTGGTCAATTTGACTTTGATGTATCTCTTGTTGCACTGATTCTCTAAAGAAAAGGTTGGCTTGGTTTCCCCCCTTAGTGGGTTTTCCCATGGTAAAATCTTCTTGTCTCTTTGTGCATTTGTGATCTATATTGTTCTACTCTCTATATTGTTGAATTTATGAAGTATAATTACTTAATGATCATATTGCTATGCTTAACATCTATATCATTGGATGTAATTATCATAGTTCAGAAATAAAGTACTTTCATCTATTGTATTAGAAAAATCAACATGGAATCAAAGCTTTGGTGAAGGAAAAACCACAAAGATCACTCTTCAAGAAAAACTTACTTTGAGATCGCCTTGAAGAAACCATAGATCTACAATCAAGTTGCATCCATGGTTTCTGCTGTGAAATCAGAGAACAAGTTAGAAGGGGCTACCAACTTTAGAGCTTGGAAGACAAGAATCGACCTAATTCTCGCTAGGGAAGATCTGTTGGAAATTGTGCATAGCAAGGTGATTGAAACTACTGATGAAGAAAGAAAGAAGAAGTACAAGAAGATGACATTATTGCTATGAGAATTAGTGTGGACTCCATCAAGGATCATCTAATTCCATACATATCAAGGCTTGACACTTGAAAAAAGATGTATGATGACCTAAATGATTTATATACCATCAACAATATTGGTCAAGTCATGAGTTTAAAAAATGAGCTTCATAATATAAAACTATAAAGAATGATACAATGGCTTCATATTTGTAAGGATCTCTCAATTGAGAGGTCAACTTCAAGCTATTGATGAAATTGTTTCTAACAAAGAACTTGCGACCTCAACACTCAATGTACTACCAATATCATGGGATGTGTTTGTAGCAGGTATATGTAGTCGTAAGGAAGCTCCAAGTTTAGAAGAATTATGGGCAACTTGCTCTCAAGAAGTATCGAGATTTTTGTTTAGAGGAAGAAAAACAAAGGAAGAAGAAGATTCTCAAGCATGTGCAACATGTTCCAAGAAAGCTGGAGGAAGAAGAAGTTTGATTTCCAGAGAAAGAAGAAGGATTTTGATAGAAGACATAATCCTCAAAGAAAGAAAGATATGTCACAAATTCAGTGTTCCATTGCAACAAATTTGGGCACTTCAAATCCCAATGTCCTGAAAGATTCAATAATAGGAAGAAAGGAGGGAATCAATGTGCTAACACAATAGAATTTGAAGAGCATTCCAAGAGATCAAAATTTGAAGGAGATAAAGCCACTTCTACTATTCCATACTTGTAGGATCTCTTGTATATAACAACATATGGCTAATTGACAATGGAGCTTCAAGAGATATGACGAGAGATCATGATCATCTTACAAGTTTGATGGAAAGAAGATTGACTCAAAAGGTGGAGTTTGGAGACAACAACAACTATGCAGTTAAAGGAATTGGGACAACTTCCATTAAGTTGGAAACAGGGGAAAACGTTCACTTGAGAAAAATACTCTATGTCCCAGGTTTGAAAAAGAATTTGGTTTAATTTTCATTTTTAGAATATAGAGGAGATAGAGTAACCGTCATTGATGGAAAATTCCTTGTGTGGGACAAGGGCTTTAGTATAAGCTCTGTTAGGGTTATAGCGATTCGTGAAGGAAGGTTGTATAAACTCTTGGGGAAATCTTCCCAAGCTTTAGTGCATAATGATGTTAACTCTTGTGAGCTATGGCATAGAAGATATGCACATCTTCATTATAGAGCTTTGCAAGCTTTGAAGCAGATTGTTTCAGGTGTACCAGACTTGCAGATGATTCATAAAGGTGTGTGTAAGGGATGTGTTTTGAGAAAGAATGTTCATTAGGGGATTTTTGAGGTCTAAAATGGGCCTCGTAAGGAAATAATAAAATAATAGTGGTAATAGTAAAATCATATTAGATTACATCATCAAATTTTAGAGGAAAAAAAAAGAAAAAAACCTATTTTTTCAAATCGTATTTTCAACTTATCTCACTATGGGTGTACTCAAATTTTGAGCAACAACACTCGTTGGATGTAGAATTTGATTCCTCATCCAAGGAGTACCCATGTTGCATATTTTCGATGAACCCTGCTACATGAAAAATGAGAAAAAAATGAAAAACATTATTGCAATCACGTTTTTTCATGTATTTCTCATCTTTCGTGTAGCAGGGTCCATCGAAAGTATGCAACATGGGTACTCCTTGGACGAGGAATCAAATTTTGCATCCAACGAGTACTCCTGCTCAAAATTTGAGTAAAACCTTAGGGAGATAAGTTGAAAATAGGAGTTGAAAAAATAGTTTTATTATTTTATTATTTTTTAAACTTTATACTTTTTTACTCCAAAAATGGTGAATCATCCCCCATGGTTGACATCATTATCTTGAATCCTATTGGTTCTTGTAAAGCTTATTTTGGTTGTACATTTTTCTTAGGGGGCCCATTTTAGACCTCACAATTCCCTTAATGAAGAAATCCTTTCCAAGTAGTGAACATAGTTCCAAAGAGATTTTGGATCTAGTCCACTCTGATGTGTGTGGTCCTATGTCGATGAAATCTCTTGGAGGTGCACTTTACTATGTATCCTTTATCAATGAATTCTTTTGCAAGATGTGGATCTATCTTATGAAGTCAAAAGATGAACTTTTCATAAAGTTTCAAGAATTCAAAGCTTAAGTGGAGAATATGACAAGGAAGAGGATCAAGATTATGATATAAGATAATGGAGGAGAGTACATCTCCAAGGAACTCATTGCTTTTTGTAAGGAAGCTAGGATTAAGAGGGAGCTGATAGTTCCATATAATCCTCAAAAAATTGGAGTCACTGAGAGAAAGAACATATCTATAGAAGAATCTATGAAGGCAATGATAAGATGTACCAATGTTCTTATGAGGAGAAGCAA
Organism: Pinus taeda; assembly: GCA_000404065.3. Classification (NCBI taxonomy): domain Eukaryota; kingdom Viridiplantae; phylum Streptophyta; class Pinopsida; order Pinales; family Pinaceae; genus Pinus; species Pinus taeda. The sequence continues at coordinate 171,226 of APFE030643393.1, forward strand.
GCAGGACAACCGTTTACATTTTGAATAGAAGTCCTCATCGAATTTTGGAAGACAAAGCTCCTAAAGAAGAATTCATTGGTCAGAAACCACAGGTTGATTGTATGAGAATCTTTGGTTGTCCAGTGCTCATACATGTACCCAAGGATAAAAGAATTAAACTAGAGTGATCTAGAAAGAAGGGAATATTTGTTAGGTATAGTGAGTCATCAAAAGCCTATAATCTAGATTCTAGGTTAGTGATAGGTTGAAGTATGTAGGGACGTGACTTTTAATGAAGATGTCACTTATTGGAAATCCAAAGAAGAGCCCTCAAACATTGGATATGAAGAAAATAAGCATGTGGCTCCTAAATAAGAGGTTATCGGTCCTCTCACATCCTCAAGTCATCCTGAAGAGCATGAAGAGGTCTTAGAAGGACCTTGTGAACCATATTCAAAAAACTAGAAAAAGACCAACTTGGCTCAAATATACTTTGTAGGAAGCATAAGGAAATGCGGCTCCACGAGGCACCTTCAGGGAATCTAGGAGACCTAAGAGGTATTATGGTTATGCAGCTTTAACAACCAAGTTGATTGACTTCAAACCTTCCAAATTCGAGGAAGCATCCACTGAGCAAGTGTGGAAGGATGCAATGATGGAAGAATACCAATCTATTATGAAGAACGATGTTTGGGAGATTGTTCCAAGAATTGAAGGAAAGTTTCTGGTAACCTCAAAGTGGATAGATAAGATCAAGCATGTAGAATCTTGAGTAGAGAGTTCTATTAGAAAGAGGGAGAATATTATGATGAGACCTTTGCATTGGTTGCAAGGTACACCATCATTGGGTCTCTTGTTTCTCTTGCTTCATTTATGGGATGGATGCTACATCAGATGGATGTGAAGACTGCCTTCCTCAATGGTGTGATTGAGGAAGAAGTGTACATAGAGAAACCTCAAGGTTTTGAGGTTCATGATAGATAATCTCATGTGTGCAGACTTAAGAAGGCCTTGTATGGACTCAAGCAAGCTTCGCGAGCTTGGTATTCTAAAATTGATGGATATTTGACGAGACTTGGTTTCTCTAAGAGTATTGTTGATCCAAACCTTTATATCAAGGTTGTGAAGGGTGATCCAATGATCCTACTACTATATGTTGATGATTTGTTCCTGACAAGTGTAGAGAATCTTCTTGTTGAGTGTAATAGGGAGTTGGCTTTTTAATTTGACATGAAGGATCTTGGTTTGATGCATCACTATTTGGGACTAGAAGTCTAGCAGAAACCTGGTGAAATCCTTCTTAGACAAGGAAAGTATGTCATTAAGATCCTTTAGAAATTTTGAATGATGGAACAAAAGTCTATGGCAACTCCTACGGTGACAAACCCGAGAAAGCTAAGGGATTCTGAGTTTGATCTAGCTGATCCATCCATGTATCAAAAATTGATTGGATCAATGATGTATTTGGTGAATACCATGCCATACATTTGCTTTGTAGTGAACACCTTGAGCCAGTTCTAGATGGAACTGAGATAGGAACATTGGATCACAACAAAACATATATTGAGATATTTACGTGGTATTGTTCACTATTGTTTGAGATATGCTTCAAACGGTGAGATACAACCGTAGGGATATATGGATTCTGACTGGGCAAGGAGTGCAGATGAAAGTAAGAGTACATTTGGTGTATGGTTTAGTTTGGGTTCTACCATGATAACAAAGTTACCAATCAAACGAGAATTGTAACCTCAAAATGAGAACTCTAGCAAAAAAACCCCCAAAAAACATGAAAAAATGACCCAAAAACAAAAGGGGTGTATGTTGGAACAACGTTTTTTTTTTTTATAAATTTTCAACATTTTTTTTAAAAGACAGTAAAAGCCAATTTTTTTTGTGCAAAAAACACCCTGAAATAAAAATGTGTTGATGTTGGTGTCAAACTTTTTTTTGGGCTAAAATTCCAACATTTTTTAGCATTGACATTAAAAATAAAATACCATGACTCTGAAAATCATTAAAATTCCAATAGTTTTCAACAATATGTTGAAGATAAAATATCACGACTCCAAAAAACCTAAAATTTTGAACAATTTTCAACCATGATGTTAAAGATAAAATATCACAACTCCATTATCCAGACTTTTCCAAGATGGAAAACTGAGGATGGAGCGCCGACTTGAAACCCTGAAGGGACACAGTTAGGGTTAGCCCTTCAACCCTATTACAGAATTCGTTGTTGCACACCGCTTTCACCTGTTGCATTAGAACTACACCGTCACGGTCAGCTAGGCAACCATCTCGATTTCGCTGTAATCTGGCTCCACAGACGTTCCTGCTGTCTCCGAGATTGATTGTAGCATGTTGGTTATGGATGAGGACGTGGTGGGTTATTCGCCAGATCCTATCCCTTATGAGTCCATCTGGTCAAGCCCTAGCCATGTGTCGAAGGTTTCAGTTAATTGATCCCTGGGAACGCCCTTTCCGTTGCAATCGAGATTTCCGTCTGTCCATTCTGATCCCGGCCCTTCTGTGCCCAGCCTCCTATTCTCTGCTCTCTCTATTGCCTCTCTGGGACTTGACTTCCCTCCCCTCTCACCGGCCACCGTACATCTCCTCGCTTCATGCATTTTGCCGTCCCCAAAATTAGATTCATTGCCTCCGGAATCTCCTCATCTGCCACCCTCCTCTGCACTCCCTTCATCGGTAGGGTTTGCATATACAATTGATTACATACCTCTTCCGACGGATTCTCCCCGTTTCCCGCATACCTCCACTGAACTCGGACTTTCTACATGCCCATCTAGTTGTTTCAACATCCCAACTATCAACCCTAGGACCTATAACCCTCATTCTCAGAAGGATACCTTGGGTACACAGAATGCCCTTCAGGACCACCCGAACACTCTTCGCTCCGGCAAAGACAAGAAATTGAAGTGTGTCAAAGCCTCTCGAAAGGATCTGTCCCTTTGTTTTAGAGAAGGGGTGTAAATGGGGGACATTGTGGATACAACAAACAAGGTTTTGGTGGGTAGAGTCAAAGGAAGAGCATACAATGCTTCTTGATTGTGCCTCTGGATCATGGAAATTTGGGGGAAATAACCTGAAGGAGCTCCCCACTATCACCACAATGGCTCGGGGATGGTTCGCACTTAGCTTCCAAAGGGAGGACTACACCTCATGGGTCCTATCGAGGTATTGGCACATTGAGATGGCCCCTGTATTGTTGAAAAGATGGAGCCCGTTATTTGATCCTAAGCAAGAACAACTGGGTGCTGGTCCGCTTTGGGTCAGGCTTCTGAGTCTCCCCCTTCACTTCTGGTTGGAGGATATCTTCACCCGCATTGGGAATGCACTTGGCACCTTCCTGGACTATGACAAGTCATCAAAATCATTAGGCAACAAATCCATGGCTTGTATATTGGTATACCTGGACTCCAGAAGGCTTGGAGGAGCAGATTACATTGCATTGGAGAAGATTCACTCGCATTCAAATCCTGGACTATGAGGGGGTGCCTTTTCGGTGTAGAAGGTGTCACAAGGTTGGTCATCTTTATAAAGAATGCCTACTGGTTACCTCTATTGCTTCTCCCTCTAAAGCCATAGTAGATGTGGTTCCTGTTGCACATTCATCTGCTGAAGGACAAACTCCTTGGTCACAAGGTTTGAAGTCTATTGCGAAACAACACAAGTGCCGACTTCGGTTTCTCCCCGACCTCCATCCCCACCTATGACAAGATCCCAGGCTACTGTTGCGACCACTCACTCATCGGGTACTCCTCCTCCCCTCTACTCTGTATCTACTTATTCTTTATCTTGTTCTGCACAACACTTTCATGTTGCATATGCATCCATCCCATGCATTTCATCATCCCCTATCACCTACCAACTGGAAATTCACTCTCCATCTATCTCAACCACTATGCCCTCTATACCTAGTTTGGATACTACTTTCCCCTCTCTAGAGCTCTCGGACACCTCAAGACACTCACACTCCTACAATCTCCACTCTACGGTGTCTTATACTCCTGAGCATGTTGGGATTGGGTTGATCTCCCCTCCCAAATCCACCAAGATCTCCATGGGTAGGAATTCCTTTATATCCAAAGCTATCATCCAAGCTGGGGTGGAAGTGGCTTATGGTCGGCAATCAACACTCGACAGGGTTCTTAGAGCATTGAACACCCTCCCCTGGTCTTTCCCATGAAGTGGATCTCCTTCAACTGTATAGGGCTGGCTAGGCCTTCCAAAAAACTAGCCCTGAGAAGACTATTGGATTTTGATCCTGTCTATATAATATTTCTCTAAGAAACCCTCAGAAGAGTTGATCAGATTATCTCTATTATGCAATCTATGAAGCCGGGTTGGATTTTCCACGCACATGATGTCATTGGAAGATCTAGTGGCATTTCCCTGGGCATCAATCCTCGCTCTATCAAGATTTTTTTTACTATGGGGGAGGGGTTGGTTTTATTGGCATGGACATTTATTCCTCGGAGCTAGGCATGGACATCAGAATCATCAATGTTTATGCTCCTTGTCTCAACAGAGCTGAGTTCTAGAATCATCTTCTCAATTTATCCCTGGTTAACACAGACAATCCGATCATGGGGGGGGACTTGAATTTCTCTATCAGATATGGGGAATCTTGGGGATGTAATGCATAGCTGGATCCCCTATCGGACACCATGGCACAAATTCTGGAGCATCATCAATTGATTGATATCCCCATGAACAAGATACAACCTACTTGGCGCAACAGAAGAACCGATGGAGCTCTGGCTAGGCGATTGGACCAATTTATAATCAAGGAACAACTAGTAAGAGCCTTGTCTAATTATCGACAATGTTCAGGAGTTGTGGCATCTTTGATCACTCTCCTATATTCCTTGAATTGTCTGGTCCTTTCCTGAAGCCTAGGGCCCTATTTAAATTCAACTCTACTTGGTTGTTGGATCCTAATTTCATTAAATTTCTCAATGACTACTAGTAATCCCATCCACCTGCTTAGGGGAGATCCATAATAGAAGGATTATGCCATAATCTCCTCGAGATAAAGAGTTTATCTATCAAATGGGCAAAGGATAAGAGAGATAGGGAAGACAGACCCTCAGGAATATTGAAATCATGTTGGCGGATCTTTTGGATGAGCAGGGACGAGGCTTCACATTTGATGAAGCAGAAATCAATCTCACTAATTTGGAGACTCAGAGATCTAAGATCCTCAAAGATCGTGAGGAAACTTGGTGCCTTAGGAGTTGGGAAATTTGGTTACAGGCTGGAGACAATAATACCAAATTCTTGCAAAGCTCGTTGGGAATGGGGAACAAGCCTCTCTCTCCTTGGTTACTTGGACAAGAACTAGCTTGTCAAAGGCAAAAGGACAAGCTTTTATAGATAGAGGAGGAGTTAGGATTATCCACAATATTCATGGGATTGGCTTTATCACTAAGAAGCTTCCATGAGAGGTGGAGAACTACTTCCTTCCTAAGGAGATTCGAAGCCAAACTAAACCAACTCAAGATAGATTCAGTTCATGAGTGGGTTAGGAAGAACCTTCAGATGTTTGTTTGTTAAAAACATTACCCAACTTGGCTGGCGCGAGTGCGACTCTAAGACAGAGCGCCAGCTGGCACACCCTCTTTGGAGGATTTCCCCCATTGGCGCGAGTGATACACAGTGAAACCGCGCCAATGGAAAAAGGGCTATTTTTATGGGTATTTTGCAGAAGGTGTCTTTAGGGCATATGAATTTCATACTTAGGGGAATACAATGCAAGTGTTTTCCAGGTCATGTCACTTCTCACAGGTCCCGGAATGAGTCCGCCAAGATGTGGGAGAAGGGGTAACAGGGACGGTGACAAATTGCTGTGTAACAGATGCCCCCTAAAGCATGAGGCCCAAGAGAGAGAGAGAGAGGGGTGAAATGCTTTACAAGAACATGGCCAACCGAAAACACTACCACCGGAGAACCTGCGTGGAGAAATACAACTGATATCTCAAATACATGATGTATGTGGTATGGGCGCAACCATCCATAGCAGAGTACATAAAAATCTAGATCCAAGGTATGGACGCAGCCATCCAGAAAGGATCGATAAATAGACTCATGCATGGTCGCAGCCATCCAGTGAATGAGTCATGTAATGATCATAATAATCCACAAAACCACAACCTGGATCCCAACAGACAAAATCCAGGGTCTTGCGCTCCATCTCGACCCGAACAAAGTACAAGTTCAAGCATGCGAATATGACAGTCGAAGTCGAACATGCAGGAACATCGTTTGATTACCAATCAATGATGAAAATTGTTAACAGACGCGAGAGGTACCACCAATAATGACAATGGCCCTCAAGGTACTATAGGTACAATCTACGGTGTGCGAATCAGTGAGCCGGCGTCGAACACCCGTAGAATCATCCGATCGGAGGCCAATGATAAAAACCTCCCGTCGAACACGAAGAACCTGCCATTGAGGCATGCAGGCTCCAAGGCACCTGGAGGGAGTCTCTAGGTCAACTTCTTGGATAATGAGCTGAAGTCGACAGGAAGCGACCTTGATCGAAGGTGGGCCATAGTATTTCCCACATCATCGACGCGAGACAGAGGAAGATAATATGTTTTGTGAATCAGGATTATGCGAGTTATCAGAGGGAGGTTGATTATCCCGCAGAGGTCAACTTCTCTTGAACATATCGGCGGCATGACAGTGGACTTGGCAGTATTTGACATCAAATGATCAGAGGTCATGGTGACAAGGCAACGAGCAGATGAGAGGTCAAATAGGATTACCCAAACCCACGGAGGCAAGTGAAAAACGAGATGAGATGTCCCCACCCAGACACGAATGTAGACAAGTGCCATGTTCAAGAGCGACATACTGCCGACACGACAATGATTCTGGTTCCATTTTCCCCACCATTGCTGGCGAGTACCCTGGTTATTTTTTATGACAATCGTGACGGGGATAGCATATGCTTGTAAGGCGTCATTTCGACGAAATCCAATGTCATTAAGTTTTAACGAGTCTGACAAAGGAAGAACTCGACGTCTTTTCATGTTTAGTGACTTCGACTTGAAAAAAGTAAAAAAGCGACTGAAATCACGTCGTTTCGTAACCGTTAACGAGCCTGAAACGACAAGGGCCTGACAATATTTTCGTCTTTACACGATCGGAAAAGAGTTTAAAGGCGACTGCCTCTTATTTACGTTTAACGAGTCAAGAGGAATAACTCGGCAATCTTTTCATCTTTAAACGGTTAGAAAAGAGCTGAAAGTAGACCTCCATTTTTATTCTCTTTAACGAGTCAAAAAGGGAAAAAAAAACTCGGCAATCTTTTCATATTTTACGAGTCAGAAAAGAGCTTAAAGGTGACTCGTCCTAGAGGAACGAGTGGTATAAAGGGTAGCAAATGGTTCCGGCAATGGTGGAACTACTCAAAACATGTAATGGTCAAGAGGCTAGCTAACAAAACCACTCTTAACTGCGGTCCCTCAGGAAAGGAAAATAAGCAAGTGAAAGCATGTGATCGGCCAAAGAGATGGTGGCGATGGGATGAAAACAACCAAGGCTCATCTAACAGAATTTAGCAGATAAAGACAACAATCACGAGATGTACATCGGGTATGGGTTCATTTTTACACAAGCTTGAACCATAGAGAACTCTGCTTGGATGCGGTTTCATGTTTACACAATCTTGAAACAAAAAAATATGCTTGTTATAAGTTCGCATGCCCCCAGCATAATGACGTAAAACGAGGTACATGCCTCCCAAGCTTCATTGCATTCAAAAAAGTGGATGGAATGAAGGTTCACTTTCGAGATCTTGGAAAGACTCGACTTGTATTTTACGAGATCGTAATCAAAAGACTCGAGTTGGAAAGGGAGTTGTTTCATTTTTTAATGAGGTTGACATAGTAAAAGAACTATCCTCATAACCCTGGTTTCATTTTTTAACGAGCTTGACACAAGATCAGGAACTATGCTCGACCAGACCCAGTTTCATTTTTTAAGGAGCTTGACATAGGAAAGCGAACTATGCTCCACACGAACTTCATCATAATGAACAGGAAGTCGTAGCTTCCAAGAGTGCCACTCCCAGTGGAAGGATCACATCTTGGAAGTAAGGACCCAATTCCCCCAGGACACTATACACGACGGCGACATCACTGGATACAGGCACGGGATAAGTAGCCACGTAGTTGACCTGCGGCGGGGCAGATACAATCAGTGGATAAAAACCAGGAGAGGATGAGAACTGCGTAGCAGGCACCGGGGGACTAAAGAACGATAGTTGATCTATAGTCACAATTCTTCTGTCATGTGGAAAGTAAACCACACGGAAAAGTGAAGAGACAAGGGCCCCCATGGCATAAACATAGTCATGACCAAGGAGAAGACTGAAATCTAAAGCACCTTGGGTAACCAGTACATCAATACAGATGGTTTTGCCTCCCAAAGTAATAGGGAACTTTGGAAGGATCCCTAACGGTTGACTGGTTCCTCCATCAAACGCCATTAGATTTTGCGCGGCCGACACAAGCTGTGGGGAGCCCAAAGCTTGCCAAGTAGTGGAAGGCATAAGACTGACAGATGCA
>APFE030643393.1:182270-202407 GCA_000404065.3 Pinus taeda
CATATATTCAACCCCAACATTATAACGAGATCAAGTGCAAAAAAAACACTCTCAACTAAGATGTCATAAATAGTTAGAGAGATAAAACATAAAAACATAAAGAAAGAAATATGGCCTCATTTCCTTAACTTCACTTGATGTCTATTCCTTGCTCTTGAAAACTATCATAAAGTAACATATTTACAACTAACCACACTAGTAAGTTTTTTACCCCATTATAATTTACACATAACACATCAGTAATTGTTTTGGTTTTTTGGAAAGGAAAAAAATGGAAGTAGCCAATAAAATAACATTACGGAAAGAGTGGATTCAAGGAAAATTTAGAAAGATAAAGTTTCAAAGCTTCATAGAAAATTTTAGTTAAATAGAACCTAAAATGGTGGATAAACCAACCTAATAATAAGATTTTATGAAAATAAACTATTTAATATTATAAAAAGTATATCACATTGAAACGTAAATAAGAACAAGTAAAAATAAAAATGATTTTTTTCCAAAACATCCATTCCCATTCATCTTAATTTAATATAAAAATTATAATGATGTTTCAAATTCAAAGAATTTAAAATCTAATAATATTTTTCAAACTTAAATATAATAAATTATTAAAAACAAAACCTTTTCAAAATTATACCATATTTATAATTTTAATAAATTCAAAATAAATTCAAAACATGAAATAAATCTTTTAAAAATAATATAGTTCGTTGAAATTAAGATCACTTTTACAAATTTAAATTCATAAACATAAACACTACACCAATTCAATTTTCCTTCCTCCTAATATCATTATAATTAAATTCAAACAACGTAATCAGGTATTGGCAATGATGATACTAATCATTCATTCAAAATACGATGATGATTATGCGGAGGAAAACGGTTATGTCGCTGTGAATAAAACAAAACCAGCACAACATTCGAGTCTGTCGCACCTACCAGTATGAGAGGCATCTTAAAACGCACCGATCCATTTCAATTTCCAAAAAAGCAAAAAGCAAACATCCATTTCAATTTACAAGAAAGGAAAAAGAAACCTCTCCTATGGTTCAACGGTAGATGAATTTAAAAGCAGAATTCAATTGATTAGTTTACCATTGGCACCAATCTGGCATTAATTTTCTTCTTTTCATTTTCATGTTCGCATTCATTTTCGTCTTTTCATTTTTCATGGTCGCATTCATTTTCTTCTTTCTTTTCACGTTCTTTCTTGGGTGCATCATTTCTTTTCTTCATGCTTCTTTTTTGTTATTTCCATTAGATGTGATCTGTTAGTTTTGGGTCTGGTTCGTACAACTATGGTTACGTTTCTGTGTTTTTGCGGTGCACCCAATTTTGTTTTCGTTTTTATTTTTCTTTTACTTTTTCATATATTGATTTGGTTCGAATGCATGATCATCGTATGACCAGAGAAAATCAATGTGAGTGCATTAAATCGACATTATCCTGAGGTGACATAAATCATTCCCTTGCTATATGTAGTTTGATATAATCTATTGTATTGATTTTGATGTACGTAGGAGAACGAGTTGATTAATAAATGTTGATGAAAATTGAACGGTATATTTTGCAGTGATGGAAATCGCGACTGGATTTCAAATCCTTAGAATTATAGGTTTTGTTTTTATAATTAACTATATGTGTATCTGGATTATACATGTAATTAGCAAGGCTTTGAAAAGAGTTTCAGAGGTTTTCAGAGGATTGGAGACGTCTCCTTTAGACTATAGGTCAACATTGATGCTTACTCGGATATTCTAAGGCGTCTTACATCGGTACCTTATGGAAGTGATTTTCTTAACGCACTGCTAATTTAATCTTAAATACCGAAAAGAAAAAATTAAAATTAGAGAAGGAATCAAAATTCATAACAGCACAATAACATATTTATTTTTATTTTCTGTTATCATAAAGGATACCTAATTGTTTTTTCCCTCTTGAAATTTGTTTTTTCTACCTAATTTACTGTTTCCTTCTTGGTTGCAAATTTCTTTTTCTGGATCTTTAATTTTAAGTTTACTGAGCGACACGATTTATACTATGTATAAACATTTCATTGCTATCTAGTTTGGTGTTAATTTGGTTTTGTTCTCACATAATATGCTATAATAAATTGAGAAATTGATTATGAAAATTTACCCCCGCAAATCTTGTGATATTAAATTGATTTTGTGAAAATTTACTCTCACATAATGGTGTGATTTCTCAATTTGGACTTGCCATAAAAACCCTACATATATTGATGTCAAAAATACACAAATGTTCACTTAATTGTAGCAGAATTTTTAAAGAAAATAACTAAGCAAAGTTGTTTGTATCCCAACTAATACGATAGGTGGAGGAATAGTGTGAGTGTAAGAGATATAAATGATCACATATTTTGCCAATGGAGGGAATCTATTGGGAAACACCATCAAATCATGACTTCTCCCTCAAAATGATTATATCATGATGAAATCAATTGTGTTGGGCATTCAATTTCCGAGGCAGGGAGTCTTGTAGTGCTAGAGTGTTAAAATCCATTGTGATGGATGAGTGACCTTGGTCTTCAAAGATTGTGCCATTTCTTTCTAGCCATATACCGCAACATATATAGAATATTTTGGTTTGTGATCCAACCAGGAATTTTGGCATTTGTCCATTGAGGATCCAAGCGAGCATCAAAGTTGGTTAACTATCTTTTTAGAAATAGGGCCTATGAGTGCCAATGCCATCGAGGTTGAAGGATCTTCTCGCCGTCATCCTTTGAATCCAAAAGCCACCCCATACAACCCTTGGCCAAAATTAAAAAGTGTAGTGAATAACTAGGTATAGGGGAAATATTCTTCAACGTCCAATTTCTCATACCAACCATCACCATTCTCTTACTTGCAAAATGACCAACCAAAGTGATCTCCTCCATTTTTGAGATTTCGTTCAACATAAATCCTTCACCCAACACTAAATATGCTTTGAATTTTACATATTCCTTTTTTTACTTAGCTCTGTTCCTTTTGTGCAAGTAGTGAGATGACGCTTGAATGGAATGAGATACACCCCCACAACATATGACCCTTGAATGGAATGAGATACACCCCCACAACATTTCACAGTTGAAACGTTCGCACAAAAAGTGAGTACATGGAGGGTTGATGTTATAGTCAGTGACTAATGTAAAATATGGGAGGGCAATTAGGTCTGAGCGAAAATAAATAGCACAAGGATAGATAGAGGGTAGCTCAATGGAGGTTTACCAAGTTATGGTGGGGTCCAGATGTGGTAAGCTTAGATATTCGTAACCACTGAGGATGGCACAAAAAGTGAGTACATGGAGGGTTGATGTTATAGTCAGTGACTAATGTAAAATATGGGAGGGCAATTAGGTCTGAGCAAAAATAAATAGCACAAGGATAGATAGCGGGTAGCTCAATGGAGGTTTACCAAGTTATGGTGGGGTCCAGATGTGGTAAGCTTAGATATTCGTAACCGTTGAGGATGGCCTCAAAGCAAAGATGGTTGTGGGTGTCTTCATATCAACGAGACAATAGGAGGATGGCCCATGCATGTGATATGTGTATGTGGAGAGAAACCATAAATCCAAACTAGGAGAATGTGAGAGATATGATAGAGTCGACTATTGTTGAGAAGATGGTAGGTGTGTTTTGACTTCCTCTTTCTAGGCCCAAATTTTTAAACCCTCATATAGGTCATCTGAGAATTTGATTTGCTCAACTTCCATCATTATATATATTGATAAATATCGAATTAATTATAATCTATATTTAATAATAGTTTCAATGAATAATTAAAAAAATTATCTTTTATTATATAGTAAATTAAATTTGAAATAATCGTTATTCCTTTAATATATAATAATAAATTGACAATAATGTATTTTTCAATAATAATAAATTTAAGTTAACAATAATATATGCATTTTTAAGAATTGTTAATACTAATAATACAATTTATTTTTTAATATGAGGAATAATTAAATTCATTATATAACCAATATTTGTATTAATGTTGTTTGAAAAATAATATAAATTAATATAGAATTATGTATATTATAAAATTTAATATTTATTAAACAATAATAAATATTAAATTAAATTTAAATGAAAAAAAAAAATGGAATAAAAAATTATTTATATAAAAATAATAATATTATAAAAGTTTAAAGTCATTATCGAATCATAGATTGAAAAAAATGTTTGAAATAGTGTGCAATTATTTATTTTATCAAAAGATTCTAAATCATTTGACCTATTTCAATTCATATGTATAAAATTGTTTATATATCAAATTTTAATTTTAAAAATAGAAATTTAAAAAAAGCTATGATAGCTTAAACAAATCTGGGAAATTTCACTAAGTTACAAAGTCAAGTGATATTCAATGGGAGACAATACTCTTTTTAGAAGTGCAAACTTGTTAGAATATTTATCCAACGCACTTCCAAACGTGTAGAGACTTTGAAGTCCAAAGTTTGAAACAAGGGAAATTATAGATTATAGGGTTTCCTGTATTGAATCGAATCAAACTAAAACTATTTCAAATTTCAAATGTCACACTGATTTGTTAAGGTGAAATCACACCAAAATGAAAGGTTATTGTATTTTTCAATTGATAAATTTATACAAAAAATAATTTTATATAAATCTATCAATTTGTATTTGTGTATTGTGTGGCACATGCATTCCATCAACTCTACTCATTATTTTATGAATAAAGGAGGAAGGCCATAAAATTCTCAAAAAAATTATAAACTATCTATACACATCCACGATACCATTTTAATTCGATAAGGATTGTGTACTCCCCAAAGTTTACAAAATTTAGATTTCGAAAAAACCCACACTCGTGCCCACGAAGTAAATGAAAGATAATAAGTAGGATTTTCAGCAAATACTAATAGGTTTACGTGCAACAAATATCTTCCATGAGAGTATAGGATCTCATGAAACAGATCTGATGACTTAATCTCCGCGACGTCAATGTCTTTGTCATCTTTGAGTTGAGCATAGCTTTCTGCCAAAGTGGTCGTCACTTTCTTCACTAATTTTGGAGAAAGCGCGTCAAGTTCGTGCAACTCCTCTATGTCACAAACCAGTGATTTTGTGAGACTCTCGTTCCAATATTTGTGAACCACCACGCGCAGAAGGGTGACGTGCTGCGAGTCAGGAGCCATGGTGTATGCGGGCACGATCCACCCGAACCCTCTGAGGTGGTTAGAAATCTCATACTCATCGTACCTGTTACTGCCATTGAGCAAAAACGCGACTAGAGGGACGCCGACCTCTTTCGACAATATGTTGAACCGCTTGGTGTCCTCTAGGCTTCTTCTGCCATGGTGCCCTTATGGCTCCTCCAACACTCAGATTTAGGGTTTAATCATGATGAAATCAAAATAACGCGGAGGGAGCGGGGGTGGGCAAATTCAAATTTAAAATGGGGAAATTTAAAATTCAAATAGTGTACTTAATACCCGGTTTGTTGGATTGAAAAAGATCACCAGTGAAGTACTTAATGAGATAATATACTAGATACGTTGAAAACACAAGCTTGGTTTGTTGGATTGAAAAAGATCACCAGTGAAGTACTTAATGAGATTATGTACTGGATACGGTGAAAAGACACGCTCGAGAGTTGGGTGGGTCTATTGCATATTCCTCTGAGTCCCTCTAGCTTTCACCTGCTCAGAAATACGAGGGGATCGGAAAACGAATGCTCATGAAGCAACATGCATGCTCATGGTAGCCAAAAGGTATCGCAACCAATATCATAGGATTTATTGGTTTCCAGGAAAGGTGAATATTCAAATCCAGATAAGGGTTGCCGGGATCCATGGAGTAACGAGGTAAATGTCTAAGGCTATCGGTGAGGAATTGGAGGTCTCTGGTCCCGGGGCCACCAATGCACCAAAAAGGTGGGAAATAATGAAAGTGGGATTGATCTCTTTCTGCACGCCGTAGCGACTTCGTCGAATCGACCGTGAACTTCTCTTATTGGAACATTCGACCTCTCGCTCAGGAAGAGAAAGAATGGGGGTCACTCAACTCCTATATGAGTTAACCATGAACAAAATCCGAACGGACCAATTCTGAATGGAGAAAATCCTATCGTACCTACCTGGCAAACCAGGACGCGACCAAGCGAATCAGGGGAGCGGATCAATCGCATAAATGGCTAAGACTTCGCATCCGCACATCCAGCGGGGTAGCTCACTACAGGTGAAAATAACTGGCATATTCGACGGTGATTAGTCTCAGATTCGATCGCTCGCATAAACAACAGAGATAACTTGCTTATCAAGGTAATGGTCTGCAGATCTGGCTGTGATAACCCGCTTAAAAACTGATAATTGGCATATTCGATGGTGATAAGTGGCAGATCGGCTGATAATTCGCCTATCCGATGATAATTCGCGTATCAGAATATAAGTCGCGTACCCAATCAAGATAATTCGCGTAACTAATGTGAGAACTCGCATAACGAGAATTAATCTGCATATTCCGTGGCGATTACTAGTATGTCCGGCTGAAATACACGCATAAACGGTAAAGACATGTTGGATATCAGTGTAATGATCAGCATATCATACAGTGATAATCGCGTATCACTGAATAACGCGCCTATCTGGTGGGGATAACTTGCATATCAGCTTAGTGATGCGAATATTCTGCGGTTATAATGCGCGTATCGAACGATTACTGGTGATAATTCAGATTACACACCATAACTCGCATAACCACTGGCGATAAGCACTCGAATATTGTGTGGGATCAGGTGATAATTCACGTCAATAGTGATAATGGCATAACTATTGACTATAACGGCATATCCAGGGCGGTTAACTCGCGGCGGTAATTGCATATTGTGAGATGATAATAAGCGTATTCAACTGAATTTAATGGCATAAGCGAGAACTGGTTTATGCCGCAAAATATATCAAGTTCTGCCTGACAAAGAAAAATGACCATGCAGGTCGAAAGGTAGTAGATCCTTCAGTTTGGGTTGAACGCGACATGCCAGTTATTCAGAGTATGAGATTCTAATAAATTTGGAGGCGTGTATACCAGGGACGACGTCATTATGCAGAGAGGAAAGGCGAAAGGGATTTTGTCAAGGTTTCAGCTAACACAGCCTCCATTCACTCTGATGTGCCTTGTAATCTTTGTGGGTAATGCAAAGATGAAAGGCGAAAGGGATTTTGTCAAGGTTTCAGCTAACACAGCCTCCATTCACTCTGATGTGCCTTGTAATCTTTGTGGGTAGGGTTTGTAGGTATATCCTTAAAAACTGGTGTCTCTAACCTACCGTTTAC
Source organism: Pinus taeda (assembly GCA_000404065.3). Lineage (NCBI taxonomy): Eukaryota > Viridiplantae > Streptophyta > Pinopsida > Pinales > Pinaceae > Pinus > Pinus taeda. The sequence goes on from APFE030643393.1 coordinate 189,580, forward strand.
CTCTTCGGAATCGACAAGTTGAGCCATGGATAGGCCACCTCTCATTGTACCTCACACTGACATATGGAAGAAAGAACGGCTTTCTGTCGATCCAGAGGCAAATTATTTTCCTGTTGCAGCAACCAAATCTACTAGAAGGTTTTTAATATATTGTTCGGCTTTAGCGGCTTTCTCTCATTATGTGATGAGACCGCCATTTTGGAACCGGGTTTGATAAACATTTCCTGTGATAAAAGATCTAGTTTCCACAGTTATCTATTACACCGTTTTCATTTATGAAATTTCTACCAATTTTCCCTCTGATGTGACTTGGCCTCTTGCATAAGGTAATGGAGTTTCCAAGGCAATTTTGGCCTCTTGTAGAAGGTAATGGAGTTTCCAAGACAGTTTTAGAATTGATGGAGTTTCCAAGACAGTTTTAGAATTGATGTGACTTGGCCTCTTGTAGAAGGTAATGGAGTTTCGAAGGCAGGTTTAGAAATAATTTTACATCGACTTGTGGAAATGGGCTTCATCGTCTACTATCTTGTCGAAATTAAAGTATTGTTAGTTTGCATTGGATTATATTAATATGTGATTTCTAAAACGTAATGCGAGGCAGAAATGTATACTTATTTAAATATAAAACATCGTTTATAATTATTTTATTATAAAAATATATAAAATATGAAACTTAAAATAATTTTATATTGGTAAAATCAAATCATTAAAATGTATAGGATAAAAATTGAAACTAAAAAAAATATACATCATAAAGATAACCACATAAATAAAGAAGAAAATAAATAAGAGATCACCACATTTTAAGTTATTTATTTGAATCTAAAAACTGAAGTAAGAAAATAGCAATATTGAAGTTAATATTGCTGCCTCATCATTTAGGTTTCAAAATAGAGATAGAAAACCATAAAAATGAAGATATAGATAATGAATTTTTGAATCTGATAGAGTTGAGTTTCTCTCCCTAGCTTTAAATTTTGTCGAAGAGTTCCACATTTAGAGATGCACTGTCATTTCCATTTTTAATAGTTCCATGGGTCATATAGTTCTGGGTAAGCATAATTTTTTTAAATAGGATTTAAAAAAAAAATAAAAATTGTTTTGATTTAAAATTTAGTTTCTTGATTCTGTCACACTTAATAAGCTGTTATTTAGGATTGCGAAATGTAAAATATAATTATTGATATTTAAGTATTATTATAATCAAAGTTATTCATAAATTTTGGAATATGAATAATAAAATTTATAAAATATTTTGATGCCATTTTAGTTAATTATATTTTTATAATAATAAATAATTCTATTTTATATCATAAATATTTTTAAACATATTAAATATAAATAAGGTTAATATATTTATATTTTTTGTTTTGTTTTAAAATAAGAAACTTTTCAAAAGTTTTTAGTTTGAATAGTTTTATGAAGAGTTTGTTTCCTCTTAGCTTATATATTATATCTATATCATTGTCTATATATTGATTGGTTTCTTCTAAGCTTCTCATTCAATTCTATGATTGGTCTCTTCTAAGCTTTTGATATAATTTCATATTTTGCTTTAGGAGCCACACTCTTTTGTGAAAAACACGAATACTTTTTCAAGTTCCACTCCATTCAATTCAAATTATTGTGCTTATTTTTGTCATTAATTTTTCTAGATAGTTATTTTATCTGTAGAGAAAAATCACTCTGATCAATTGATGGATAGGAAAACAAGGTTGACACCCACCAATTTATTCAGGCCAGACACATAGTTTGTATATTATTGTTGTAACAATGTTGAGAGGTTATAGTTGCCCATTTATTTGATGTAAAATTAGTGATTAAAAATGAAGTCATTATGGATTTGATGAAGTGATTATTTATCTATACATCCTTCTTAATAGAAATATATTTTGGAAACACAATTTTCCGTCCCCTATATATTCAATATAGGCCATCTTGTAATGAGTGTATATTTTTATGTTATATTACGTTATTGAGCTCGTACTATGCACCATTCCAAACAAGTTTGAAAAAATAGTCTTTAGATTACTTGTGCATGATGTGATTTTTACTTATATCGGAAAATAATCATCCTTCGATACCTTTTATTGTAACCCTATAAATTAATAACCAAATTAGTTGTTTTTTCATTGTTAGTTATATATTAGATCAAAATGAAGTACCTTGTGTGAATGGGGAGATAATTGAATTGGAACCAAAATTTGGCTTTCAACATACTTCTTACATTCCCTTATGTGGGAGAGATCACAATGGTTCATGCCCTTGCTTGGGGATTTCTAGGTCCCCTTACAAACTAAAAAGCAATTTAGTGTGCTTTTTCATTGTTAGTTTTATATTAGATAAAGTGAAGCACCTTGTGTGAGTGGGGACATAATCGATTTGGCACCAAATTTTAGCTTTAACTAGATTCCTTTATGTGGAAGAGATCATACTCATTCATGCCCTTGCTTCCTGAGTTCTAGCTCCCCGACTCCCATAGAGAGGCTTAAAGGGGATTTTCCCTTTAATCATTAGATTTTTTCTGTTACTTTTATTAAATTGTATTGGGACATACATTCTAAAAGCATGATAACCATAGAAGCCATGAATTGGGTAAAATTTTGGACTTAGTTTGGGACTTAGTAAAGCTAATTATGTAGAGTAATTGGTTTGATAGCAAATCGCTCAAGGTAATGAATTTTGAGGTCACTACAAATTATGGAATTTTTTTTTGGGAGATGGTTATTGTCACCCACCTAAATAGGAAGGATTGAGAAGCACATAATTTGTTATTAGGCCTTGGCTAATAGATCCGTGGAGTTTGATTAGACTTGACAACAGACATTTTGATGACTAAAAGCTAGACATACCCTTGGTTGGGGAAGCTCTAGCTCTAGTGACTCCCATAGAGAGGCTTAAAGAGGATTTCCCATTTAGTCATTAAAGTTTTTTACTCTTAAGAACTCTTTGTACATATATCTAGAAATTCTCAAAAACATAGAAATTAATAATTGGGTGAAATGTTGGAGTTAGTTTGGGACTTAGTAGTGCTAATTATATAGAGTACTCCTTTTGTTAGGCCTAAGCTGAAATGTCCATGGAGTTTGGATAACTTGGACAGTAAACTCTTAAATCACTAAAATTTAGACAAAAATGGAAAACTTCTTTGGGAAAATATTTTTGTCAACCACCTACATAGGAAGGACTCATAGTACATCGTTTGTTATTAGGTCGGAGTTGATCATCCTTGACAATGAACATTTTGATCATTAAAAGTAGGCATGCCTTACTTGGGGGAGATTTGGCTTGAGTGAGCCCAATATAGAGATTTAAAGGGAATTTTCCCTTTAGGCATTGCAATGTTGCTTCTAGCCTTTTAAAACTCTATTGGTATAAAAATCCAAAAAATCATGACAAATATAGAAGCCATGAATTGGGTAAAATATTGACTTGGTTTTAGACTTAGTAAATCTAATTATATAGAGTACTTGGTTTGTTAGCCCTTAGTTGGAAAATCAATGGAGTCTAGCTAGTTAACTCACATATCACTAAAAATTAGGAAAAAATGGAAAAATTCTTTGGAACAATGTATGTTGTGGCCTACCTTAATAGGAATGACTATAAAGCATATAGTTTGGTATTAGACCTTAGGGGATAAATCCATGGAGTCTAATCAAGCTTGACAATGAAATTTTTACACTTTGATAGGGAGGAGAGGAAAATAATTTTAGTTGTAGCTCTTTTATTGTAGAGATGATTATTTCTATTTAATTTTTTCTTGTTTGTGGTAGCTTTGGAGAAAGTTTGGAATAAAGCACTAGAACAGGTTGCAGTACCTTGTCTCTTTTGACCTATGTAAAGAAGAACTATTACCTTTGAGGTTGTAGCCTCCTTTGAGGATGCCATTGTACTATGTGTACATATTTGTGTGGAAGTATCTAGGAAAAATGTTTCCCATGGAAAATCAATTTAACTTTTCTTCACTAAGAATATATACGAATTCTTTATTAAGAGTAAACCATTTAAATATTGATGGTACAATGAAAATTCCTAATGTGAAAGAGATTGTCAAACTAAGTACAAATTCTTGATAAAACTAGAGAGAGGAAGTAGAAGAATAAAACTAAGAAAACAAGAAGTTTTTCCTTTCAAAAATGCAAAACCCCTTACCAAAATTAATGTAGAAAGAGATTAAAAATTAATAAGGTTACATCTCAATGTGGATATCCTTAGAGGTCGTATAATTACATCACTGATGTGGGTTTTAGTACCCTTTGTTTCTTTTCAAGTATGGTAAGAAGAATTTTTTCTTTAAACCCAAGCAAATATGTGGTTGTAGCATCTCTCAAGGATCACATTATATCATTTCTATATAATTACATGGAATTACATACAAGAACATTACCTAGAAAAAATCAATTTGATGTGTTTTGGTTGACAATGTACCAAAATCCTTGATTGAGAGCATAGACCTTTATACATAGTTAGTGCCATGCGATTTAGTGATGTGGAAGAGATGATGAAAATAAGTAGACATTATTGAGAGAATTAATGATGAAGTAGAAGGATAAAATTCATAAATAAGGTAGTCTACCTTGCAAATATGCAACAAAATTAAAGTACAATGAGATCAGTAAACCAATAGGAAAGCACTCTAAAAATAAAGAGGAATATAAATATGAATAAATGAAAAACTACAAGATATAAATGGGGAAGCAATTCGTTATGTATAAAATTACTAAAATTATATATATTTGTATATGATAATATAGTAATTTTTTTATATATGTTTTTTAATAAGGCACTCTTATTAGTATCATATAGCCATTTTAATTGAGATCCATTAAATATTGAGGAGAAAAAAGTTTAGGTGTAAGCCTTATGGACCTTGTTAGAACTACTTAAGCTGATTGACCTTTTGAGACAACAAATTGATGTATGAGACACTATTATTTCTAACAAGGTTCCCCCCTATGCACGTTGATTTGATTTCTTAGTGTATTAAAAAGTACATACCAACTCCATTTTTTTATTTGAACTTATGACATACAAAGATAATCATTTTTTCACCATTAATCCCATAACCTTTTCAAGTCTCACATTCACAAGATATGGAGGCCTTATCAATGTATTAATGTTGTAATGAATTTACCTTGAGGCCTTTATATTTAATTTTTCATTCTTTTTTATATGTTGCGTTTATTTTGACATATATGCAGTTTAAAAATGAATGTTCTTTTCTTCTTTTGTCTCTCTCTTTTCTTATCTATTCTTAACATTCTTGTACCTTATTTTCATGTTTTTTCACATAAAATAAAACATCATTTTCAACAACTTTTCCATTTTGACCTATTTATCTTACAACTCCAACTTTCTATTATTCACTTGTTAGTCACATGAGAATTAAACATTTTATGTTTACAAAATGTTATCCTTTTATCTATTTAATTTATGTCAATTTGGCCTTTGACATATTCTCATTCTTACTTCCACACATGATATATATATATATATGTGTGTGTGTGTGTGTGTGTGTTTGTGTGTGTGTGTGTGTGTGTGTGTGTGTGTGTGTGTGTGCGTGTGTTTGTGTGTGTGGGTGTGCACAAATGCTTTTCACAACTTTCTAATTTAGCAAGATTGAACATTGAGGTAAATATTTTATACATTTTTTCCTAGTGGACTCTTTAGAATGATAGGTGATATTAGCATTATATTAGAGTTTTGTTTATTGAACTTGGCTTGTTTATATGTAACTCCTCATTATTTTTGATATATTGGGTTTATTTTGGAATATGCATCTAAAAAATGGCTTTTATTGTCTTGTTTTGACACTCTTTCCTTGTATAATGTTGATATTGTTTGTACTTTATTTTCATGTTTTGTGCATGAAATAAAATAGTCCATTTTCACCACTTTATGTGTTCAACCTATATCTCTAAAACTACTTCATTATGTTTATCACTTCTTATTCACATGATAATTAAATATTTTATGTTTTGCACAATGCTTTCTTGATATCTATTTATTTTACATTAATTTGGCCTTTTGTATCTTATTTCCATTTTTCCTTCTACTCGTCAACAAAATGAAATAACATTGTTAGAGAGGATTTTGTGAAAAATTGATTACAATGCTTGAAAAACTACTTTATAACTAAAATAATGTTTATAATAAAGTTGGAGAGGGGAGATAATTGTTTAATATCCACACTATCCACTTGAAATATCCACCCTAGAGTGAAGATGAGGGGGTCCAAGAAAAGAATACAAATTCATCTTACAACCAATTAATATTTTAGTAGGAGTGTCGGTAGCATTGTTGGCACCTACATTGGCATAATGATCATGGTAAGTTGGGATGTATATGCTACCCTAAACCAAATTTACAACTATTGTGAGATAAAACAATAGAGAAGAAATTTTATACTTAGAAAGTATTCCAAGCCACAAAAATTACTTATCATCATGTTTATTGTTGACATATGTCCACATAATATGTCCTAAGGATTAGGAGGGTGGGTGACTTATGAGAAAGTAAACATTGTTGGGAAGCTCAAACAAATCCTATTATTTCTATTGAAACTAATTCCACAATACATTAAAATGTTCCCAAATAAAAATTAATAATATTTAAATGGAATGCTAGTGCAAGCAATATAGAGATGTTAAAGAGCACTTTGTTGCAAAGAAAACCACATAATTAATACATAACATCGAATATTTTATGAACAATTTATTCACTTATTTTTTTAATTTAGATTTTTTTAATATTTCGTGGCTTTAGTTTCAACGTCAAAAATTGGATTTATTAGAGCTTTTCAACAATATGTATGGTTTTTCTATGGAGCATGTTGTGTGTATGTGAATAAATAAATATTTACAAATAAATTAAATGTGACGGTGAATCAAAATGCATATGCATTCCATGATGAATATTACTGAGAAGTAGAATATTTGCATCTAGTTTACTAAAATTTATGCATTCCCTAAACCCATTATTCTTTAAAGAGATTATAGAAAGTGCAAGTACTAGTGGTGAAGAGGATGCATGCTAAAATTGTGGGAAAGTTCCTTAACATCTGAAACTCACTTTCCTATAAATTTAAAATCATTGTGATGCAACTCAAGGGGTAGACGTCTCCATAGTGTGGGATGTAGTGTTTTCACATATCTTGGTAATAGCTCCACCGAATTTCTAGTTAAGAAAAATAGTTGTTAAAAATGTCATAGTGGAAAAAGAGATTTCATTAGAAATTACCAACCATCATTGAAAAAAAAAATGAAAATAATCAAATAAGTGATTTATAAAGTTAGTGAAAATTGATTTCAAAAGACATCAAACAATTGGTTACAAAGTTTTTAGATATTTGATGAGGATAAATACAGAATAAAAGGAAAATAAAATGATGAAATGTAATTTTTTTTAATCTCTATGAAATGTGATCATATTAATAATAAAATTTGAAAGATTATGTTGATCAAGTGTTGGAAAACTTATCACCCCATTTCTATGGAAATGGAAATTTCATTAAGCCTTGAATAATGATTTTTAGCTTGCAAGAAATGTGTGTACTACTTTTATCAAAATGCCTAAATACTCTAATGGTGAAGTGCACAAATGATGGATTTATAATTATTTCACTTATTGAAATTAGTTTTACCATTATTTCTTAAATAAATAGAATTATATGGAAGCTAATTTGTTTGATAGTAAAGTTTATTTGTATTAAATCACACCGAGTAGAAATAAACGTATAGTGTAAGTGGTAAGTTTTTCTTGTTTTTTCTAATCAAAATGAATTTTGGATTTTCCCATGCTTTCTAGTGGTTCTACTTCTTGGTTACATTAGTGCTTTGAGGCTAACTTAATAGAGTTTTAAAAAAATGACCTTTGTAGTCACCAAGAAATCTAAAAATGATCTAACAAAATTTAAGAGAAGGTTTGGCAATTGAATGGAAGATATGCACAATTTTATAATCCCCTCTAATAAATTGAAGAGGAGGGATTTTCATTATTTGTACCATGATTTGGTTGTGTAATTTACAAGGATATTAACCAATACTAGAAATTTAGAGGATTGGATCAATAAGAGTTGGACACACCATTTGAATGCTAATGCCTTCTTTTATTTCTATAAAAAATTCTATTATGCATTTCACTTCTAGTTCTGAGGAAAATGATTCTATTTTTTGAAATGGACCCTTGATTTGAAGCTTTTGTGGCATTTATTTGAATTTTTGATTGTGAGGTTTCAACCCAAAATGGGAGGTTCCAATTAGTACCTCTATGTGGGTCTAGCATCCCTTCTCACTTCTCAATCTACCAAACTTGGAAGCTTTGGAAATGATGAGTAAATATTTAGGTAGATAGATACATGGCATTCAATAAGGTGAAAAATATTCTTTTTATGGCTTATATATAGTAATTAACATGTATAAGGGCCTCCTCGATGTGTTCAAACTCCAATTTATGTCTAGATTCACCTTAAAAAATGGACTACGAACAATGATTGTTTCAGTGCAATTTTTTTCATAGAATGGAAATTTTTCCTAGGACTACTTCTTGATGTTTGAGAAACTCTCCTAGGTGAAAGAGATAGTGAAACATAAGATCTTCACTCTCAGGACAAATGGCTGTCAAATAAAAAAATTCATAGTAACAAAAAAGGAAAAGGGGAAATTATCAAATCATGGAACTACGAATAGATTCACTATTTTGGGTTTAGAAAATCTTAAGGGTGTATGCAACAGAAACAGACCTCCAACCCCTTCTCAAAATTGAAGAAGAAGAAATGATAATGTAAGGCACTCTAATATATATATAGAATCAAGTCCAAACTCATGGAAAAAATAAATTATAGCAAGAAAAATATTCAATAAGGTTGAACACTGATGAGAACCTTGATGGTTGCAAGGATGGTTCATAATAATCCCTCACAAGCAAAATTGAAGTGTCTCTTAGAAAAGTCCCTCAGGAACCCCATAAATATGGGCCAACTCAACTTCTAATGATAAGGAGGGACATGGAGATTTTATTCAAGGTATAGGGTTGTAGAGTGAATCAAGGCTAAAAATTCATTAAATAGACTAGACAACAAGAGAAAAATAGTGAAAATGCAATGGGAAATAAATCTGCAATTTTTATGAGCTTATGATGAGGATCCCAAAAATACTCAAGTTTGGAAATTATGTCATGAAATCCTGGGTTTAGGCCATAATGAAAAAAGGAAATGCAAGATTATTAATAAATGAAGAAAAAAACGCAATATCTTCCTCATAACCAAATTATGCATTATTTTTTGGGATAGGTGGAATAAAAAAATAGTTCAAAATGGTATTTGCATGAAATGGGGTTGATTCCAATAAGTACTGCTATAGCTATTAGGTGTACCCATGCTACTCGATAAGAATCACATAGGATTTATTAAGGTTTGAACCAGTCAGGTGGTAAGGAGTTCCTTAATAGTGCACCTTATTTCCAATTGATCTATATCTCAGTGGCAATGAAATTGTACAAGTTGTGGATAAATAATCCAATGTTTTTTTCTAGAAAATAATGTCAAAATATTCAAAGCTTCTACATGGGATCTTACAATGTTTCAAAAAGTACATGTGATTAAACCCACCCACTAGATGATTATGGTTTTTGTTGTTGAGTGAATAGATTATATGGTCCAAATAACTAAATTCTAATCTCCATACTATAATAGGGAAAAAAGGGCATGTTGGGACTCTTTGAAATTCTCATTGGAGGAACTTTGATAAGAATATTGAATCATTGTTGAGGAATTCGATCTTATTTTGGATGAAAATGTCAAAGGGTTATTGGTAATGGGAGGGTAGGAGGGGACGTTCTGATAAGAATATCAAATCATTTTTGAGGATTTTAATCCCATTTTGGATGAGGATGAGAGACAATTGTTAGTTGTTTCACCGAGAGGGTGAATATATTTGAGACCCATTCAAAGAGATTGTAGTAGATAATATCTTTAACTATGGTAATTGGATTTAAGAAATATAATGAAATTAAAATGGTCAAAGAAAAGGGTGGGTCTACACATTTTAGAAGAAAGGTTACATGAATTCCTAGTTTGAGACTTTCCTAGTAGAGCATGCCTCCTTAACCTTAGTCATTCTCTTTATTTCCATATTTTAAGACAAACCTATGACCCTATTAATTGGAAAAACAAAGGATTTGGGTCCATTTCTAGTGAAATATGATATTTATTGGATTGGTTAACAAAAATTCAACACATTGGTTTAGAATATTAGTCCACCTCATTGTAATCTATTTACATCTTATACATGGGACAAATAATAAGATGCTAATAGTAGAAATAAAAAAATTGCAAAAAAAAAGACTAATAGCAGAAATAAAATGTTTACAAAAGCTTGTGGAGTCAACCCCATGAAGGAGAGTAGAATACTAAATGATTCTCTTTCAACCACATACAAGTTCATATACTCAAATTTAGTTAAACCTTAAGGAGATTAGAGATGTTGGAGACTCAAAGAACAAAGTATATCATTAAGAGGATGGAATATAAATAAAAGTTTCTTCCATTTATATGCTATGGAAAGAGGATGTAGGAATAATATCTCATAAATCACACACAAAAATGCAAAGAGAATTATGGATTTTAAGTATGTCAAATTTGTTTCATTTGGATGCTTCAAAACTTACATTTAATGGTGAATAGAGATAAAGGAAGTAGAATAAAGTGATTAAATTTTGAGAATTGCCACAATCATACAAATTCAAAACTTTCACCTTGAATTTGAGGTTCCTTTAACTTATTTCTTGTGAAATTTTAGTCATAGGGATGAATTTGAGATATACACTACAATGGGGTATATTTCAGTTCTATCCAGCTGACTACATAATATGGGCAAAAATAATAAACATGAACTGATTGTACTTCAAAGGAACAATGTTTTCACCACTTAGGGCATACTTCTAAATATGAAAAAAAAACTAGATTTATTACAACTATTAATATAGCTGCTTAGATTCTATGTGTTATTAAATTATCTTAACAAAATCTTATCATTTTTATGTAAATAAATGTTAATTTATGGTATGTTCTATGCTTATAATAGTTTGCCTCTTTTTCTTATGATATTCCATAGATTAGAAATGACATGTAGATAAAGTGAAGTGCAGATAGAACATTAAATTATCGACAGAAAACAAGCCAGGATAAGAGACACAAGATGTGGTGGCTAGCCAGGGACAAAGCCCACAATGTGTGGGGAAACCCTTTGATCAAATCTTCTTTTATCTTCAATAATTTACTAGAGAGAAATGGTACAATAAATCTAATTTATATTAGTAGTAGCAAACCCTAGATCAGTAGCCTCAACATTAGTATCTTCATCATCAAAACTAGGGTAGTTGATATCTCACAAACCGACTGTTGGATCGGCTTGATTCCACCACCAAATGTTGCAGCCTTCTGAGGAGGTTCAGATGATCCTTCATCTTAGTTTAGATGAGGAGATCTTCTGGTCCAAATAGGTCAAAATTCACTTCTATAGTTGCAGCTTCAGTTTCAGCAGCTTCCTTCAAACTAGGGCAGTTGATATCTCGCAAACAATCCGTCAGATCGACATGATTCCACTACCAAAAGTTGCAACCTTTAGAGGAGGTTCAGATGAACCTACAACGGATTAAAAGTGGAGGTTTCATGGTCCACACTAGTCAAAATTTGGATCTGCATTTGCCACTTCAGTTTCAGCACCTTCCAGCTTCACATGTGTGAGAGAGAGACCATTTTCTGTGCAGTAGAGAAGAGACTCTTTTCTGCGCAGTAGAGAGAGAGAGATGTGATGAGATGAGTGAGTGAAAATGATGAAAAGTACTCCTATATTTATACACAACTGTTGATGTTTGAATAGATGCGACTGTTGGGCTTCTGAGCCTACATGAGTTGTAGGTCCGCTTGATAATAATTCTATAATCAAAATAAATTCATATCTCCATGAATACTTATCAGAATTAGATGATATTTAGATCAATACTACACCTCTGTATGAGAGGAATCTAATGAACATATTATCAGCCATGAATAAGATGACCCACATGAATTTTGGCCCTAGTTGCAAATTTTAATACTCCCTCTCAACTAGGGAGAACTTCATTTGCAATCTGTTTGTCAGTTTCTACTATTCATCCATAAAATGCACTCCCCTATACAGCTTGACCCTTACCGTGCTCTGCTCTATTCTTCCTATTCTGCTTTGTCTTGTTTTTCCCTGTACTAATATGTACTTCTCTTCTCTTTTTTGCTCTGCTTTGCTTTGTTTTGTTCTGCCTTGCTTTTGTCTGAATTATGAAGAAGAAGAAATGATTGAGGATGTATCATACTGACTCAAAGTCAGTCTCAGAGTAGGTACCTTTGGTCCCAGTCCAGTCTCAACCAACCCGAAGTCAACATCATAGTGAGTACAACTCCTACCACTGGTCCTAGACCAGTAACATCCTCCATTGACTCAAAGTCAGTCTCAGAGTGTGTACCACTGGTCCCAGACCAATAACAACTGACCCAAAGTCAGTGTCATAGAATATACCACTCCTTCCACTGGTTCCATACTAGTATCATTTATCCCAGATCAATGGAGGTCATCCTAGCACATCGAGTACGGTAGATACAATGATGCATCCATCAGTACTAATATGGTCCCTAACATCATTTCCCTTCTCATTGATCAGATGATAGGTACTTCCCATGACTCCTAGATTGCATGGGTAGGATGACTCGACAGGAGAACTAATCAATCATGTCCTCACAGGAGAACACATAAATCTCTCTACAATCACCATGGAGAACACATCAATCTAGGGCTC